>PVIJ01000035.1:180401-327812 GCA_004024925.1 Scalopus aquaticus | reverse complement strand
CCCAGCTAGAAAGAGCAAACAGGGCACAATTAGTATCTTACAAAAACACCAGACCTGATTTTAATGTCCAAGTCCTTAAAATATTTTTCACTGGGTTGCAAGCATATGTTGAAGTAAATGTTGAAGTCCTGAAACAGTGAAGAAGCAGTCTTGACAACACAGCCCAGTTAAATTTAAAAGTTATCGTAACATTCAAGCCAGCCTTGATAGACAGATTAAAGGGACTATTATATGCCAGCAGAAAAGTCTCATCTAGGATTAACAGACACCAAAAGGACACACGGTAGAGGAGGAGAGGGGTAAAATGTGAACCATTAGAAAATGTTTGAGATCAAGCAGTTCAACCGGTCAATATTTCTAACAAGTGTAGACCATTGCATACAAACTGCAGTACAACCTTCAAACAAAAATCAACAGAAGTAATGCATAGGACAAGGGAAACGACACCCAAACAAAACATAGAAGGAATGGGTCAAAAAATAAAAATAAAAAGACAAAATGTAGGAGGGCGGTCCTCAGGAAAGGGGAGTGCCCCAGGACCCCGCCCCCACCTCAAGCCAGAGAGATCCAAGACACCTAGGACTGCGAATCCCAGAATGCCGTCATCACCGAAGGAAGAATGCCAAGGACTGAGGGTGGAGTTAAGAAATAGTTTTGGGGATTTAAAAACCAGATCTGTGAGCTTGGAGTGGGGCTGTTGCTCGTGGTTGTGGATTGCATAGTTGTGAGTGGACCATAAGATTCCAGCTCAGTGCAACTGGTAGGACGCATTCACCAATTTATTCTTTATCTTTTTCCTTTCCCTTTTTGTAAATAAATGCTTTTATTAATTTTATTGTGTGTGTCTGCAGTTGAGTCTTTTAAGTCTCTTTTAAGCACACGCATGAGAACCCAGACAGGCACCCCATTTATGTCGGGGCTGCCCTGTAACAAAAATATGAAAATACAAATAAAACCCACCAAAATGGCAATAAACATATATGTCTCAATAATCACCTTCAATGTAAATGGCTTGAATTAACCAATTAAAAGGCATGAGTGAGCCGCAAGGCAAAGGCACAATGAGATATCATCTCACACCCATGGGAATGGCATATGTTAAAAAGTCTCCTAATAACAAATGCTGAAGAGGATGTAGAAACTAGAATGTAGAGAACATAGGGAAGGGAACCTTAATATTTAGTTGGTGGTAATTAAACTGGTACAATCATTTTGGAAATCAGGCTGAGTCTACCTTTAAAAACTAAAAATGTATATACCACATAATACAGCAATCTCACTATTGGTTGTATATCCAAAGAACACAAAACCACCAACTCAAAAAACCATATGGGCCACAATTTTCGTTGCAGCTTTATAATAGCTAAAATTTAGAAGTAATCTATTTATCCATTGATAGATAATTGCATTAAGATGTGGCATATCCACCCAAAGGAATAAAATATCACCATCTACTGCAAAATGGAATTAACTCAAGGGAATATAGGCAGTAAGGAAATTCATAAAGATAAAGACAAATATTGGATGATTTTACATATGAGTAAAGTAAGCAATATATGAATGAATTGACAAAGCAAAATTATAAACTAGTGGACAGCGACAACCATAGTTGAGGTTTCTGAGTTTAAGAGGGTGAGGAGAGAAGAAGGGTTTAAGTGGTAAGTGGTGGGAAAAAAACAGACATCAATAAATAAGGATTTGTTTGTTTGCGTTTGTGGTAACATTGGTTTACATCACTGCATATGATTCAGAGGAACAGGCTCGCACTTCCTCAGATGTGCATCACAAAACCCCACCTGCATTTAAATAAACAAATATTTAAATAAACTGCCATAGCATTACAACAATGCAGTATGGTGCCCCACTTGGGATCCTGGAACTAAAAGATTTTAATAGAAAAAAATGGCAAAACAAGTAAAATTTGAAGTTTATTTAGTAGTATGCACAAATGTCAGCTTCTTCATTTTGACAAGTATATTATGGTAATGCAACGTATTAATGACAAGGGAAACTTGGTAAAGAGTATGTGGGAACTCTATAGTATCTTTGTAACTTGCCTGCTAAATCTAATTTTTTTTCAAAATCAAGCCTATTTTTAAAAAACTAACAAAAGCCCAGTAGCCCACAATCTTATCCATTAATCAAATTGAATTTTTTTCTTTTTTGCTTTATGCATCCTCATTTTACATATGCAAAGTAAGATACTGAATGGATGAATGCAGTTTTAGCTAGCATTGTGCATTCTTGCATTTCTCAGTTTTGTTTCAGTCTTTTTGTTTCTTGTCTCTCTTTGCCCTGGTCTTCTAACACCATCACGGAACCAGTGTTAGCAGCCACCTGAGGCATATCTTACACACTTTTTGGCATGCCCAGCCCTCATATACAAACGTGTACACACACACACACACACGCACACACACACACACACACACCATAGAAAATATCTGTCTTCACTAAATGTTACAAAAAGGGGATCATGGTGTTTGTGTGTCTGTGTACAATTTCTCTTCTTAATTTTACCACATAGTCTACCCTACAATTCAACAGATGTCAATCTAATTCAAAATGTTTAACAAGCTGAACAATTTTCCATAGAAGTTATATACCCAACCTCTTCAAACATTTCCTGTTGATGGGCTGGTAGCTTTGGGCCACCGTGAACATTGTACGTATCTTACACACAAGCCCGTGCATGAAGGATCTTACTTCTATAGAGCAGATGAGCAGAAGAGGTATCACTATGTCAACATGAGTGTGCATGTAAATATTCAATGAAAACAACGTATGGAACGTTCTTTCCTTTACATCCTAATCAACAGACGACGCCATACATATGATTTTGTGTGAAAACGATGGAAAACAGGTGACAGGATTTCCTTAAGTTCATCTGGTTTCTCAGGCCTCCACGTGAGGATCAGTGATGTCTGGTTCATCAACCACTCGCATTTGCACCTCTGCCTATTAATCTGCACTGTCTACTTTTCTGTAAGTTATTTGATTTTTATCAACAGTTTGTAAACATTTGTGACATGTTGCTTTGTTTTGGCTAGAGCTATGTTTTTCCCAGTTAAACTTCTTCTTGTCTTTGGGGTATCTTTTGTTGTGGAAGGGCGAGAGGGAGGGGTGGGAGGAGGGAGGGAGGAAAGAAGAACAAATCTTGTAACCAAATATGTCTAACTTGGAAAGCGACATCATGAAATGGTGCGGCTAAGCCCTGAACTCCCAGTTCCTCCTCACAGCCAGTGGGGCTTCCAAGGCTGGGGGTGCTGGGTCTGCCTTGCAGTCATTTTTCCCACCAGATGACGGGCTGAACCCCTCCCACTGATGTTCTGAGCAAGGGGTCTATGGAAAGTGGGCAGAACAGAGCGGCCATCTGGAAGACACTGGCAGGCCCAATTCTTCACATGAATTGCCACATGTCCAGGCCTGCTTCTCTCTCCCCCTCTCCATCCCCCCACCACATTTTTGCCTCCCTGTAAGTAAACCCTGTTATTGTTGTTCCTCCCATATGTCTGTTTATGAGTTATGTCCTCTAGTTATAAGCCCGCAGATGAGGACCCACCAACAGGGTCTCCTGCCCCCCCCCCACCCCCGCCCCAAGGTTTGCTTGGTTTCGATCTTTGGTGTCAGTCACCTTCCTTAAGATCAGGGACTGAACTGTCCAGCCCAGTTACGTTTCAGTCCCACCTTGGATTCAAAGCAGGGCTGCCAACCACCAGGGCTCCAAGACTGGCCCTCAGAACCTGCCCTAGGGCAAGGGTGAGCTGGACCTTTCTCCCTATGTGGCTTAGGTCTCCCAGGCTGGGCAGATGGAGGGAAGGGGGTGCTGTTTAGCCTGATGTTGGTGCCACTGAGCGGCAGATGCCTGCACTGTATCCCTGCTCCTTTGCTGTTACTGTGGTAAAACATACATAGCATGACAATGACTACAGTACATCAAATTCCAGAGCAACCATCACCACCATCCACCTTCCAGAACTTTTTCATCTTCCCAGTGGAAACTCCTCACCCATTAAACACAAACCCCCTTATTCTACTTTTCTTCTCTGTCTCTCTGGATTTGATTGGCTCTTTTTCACTGAGGCTCCCATAAGTCATCAAAGATGATCCTATGTCCCTAAGACTTCAGTAGAGTCAAGTAGAATGTAGGGGTGTCCACAGCTGTCCAGGCACCCACAGGATTTTTCTGTTGGGCTCCCTCTGGGATTCCTCATGTGGGCTCCAGCCTGTGATTCCATTGTTCTCAGGATCCACATCACTCAGTCTCTCCTACTCTGCCCTCAACAGACCCTAGCCAGCTCCTGACCCTGACATTTCACCCAGTCAGGGCCAAGCACCTGCCCCCAGGGCACACATGCCCAGCTGGCAGGCTTCTCTCTGGTCCCCCTCATTTGGACTTGTGCTGAGAAGGACACCCCAGGAAAGGCAAAGCATTCCGTGGCTTGTTGAAGGACTGCCCCCCCGCCCTTGCCTCCTCAGAAGCCCTGACCTTCCAGGACACAAACAGCCAGGCCTGGGGGACATAGAACAGGTTCGGCCACCTCCTTGTCGAGGCTCAGCGGAAGGCCTGCCCTCCCCTAGAAGGGTGGGCCTTTTGTTCTCAGGGCAGCTTGAAGTCCTCAGAGTCCCATAATTACCTGCCCCATGTGACTACAACTTCCCTTATGAAAAGAAAATGGGATTTTGAGAGTCCAGGCAAAAGTTGGGGCTGGGCAAACAGCAGGAAGGTGACGATTCACTCTTTGGCCAAACACTGTTCGGTTTCTCTAAGCTCTTTTTTCTAGTTGGCCTCTACCTGGAGATACAGCACTGTCTAATTTTAGCAAGAACCCCGCTAAGTCAGTTTAGCCAGAATCCCCTGTCCTGCACATCAGCTCGACCTCCATTTCTGGTCTGGCTCCTGACCTTACACCCCTCCCTGGCTTCTGGTCTCCCCAGCTGCCCTCAGCCAGAATCCTCTTCGGTTGCCTAAGCCAGAATCTCTGTCTTAGTGATTTTCTCTCCACTGGCTCCACCCTGCTCCCTGTCTATGAACCCCCACTTTTCCATAGTGTATTCAGAGTGGAGCCTAAACCTCTGTGCCCTACAGCAAAGCCCTCTTAGAAGACACTCCTTGAATAAAGTTGGCCTCCCCATTTTTGAACAAGTGTCAGGAATAACATTTTCTTTAACACAAGTCTCAGGTGGCCCTTCCCTCGCAGGGGTCGGGGCTGGGGACGCAGGAAGGCAGACAGGCCAGCATCAAGAAGGCTATGGCTACAATACAAGAGAAGAATGGCTAGTGTCATGGGACTCCTACCTAGTCCAGAAAATGATCTAACTCTAAGTCATGCTACACTTCCTTCAAAATAAATCAAGAATCACTCTAGGAATTTTGAAAAATGCTACTTTAGAGGACCTGAAAGGTGAAGCCCAGACTGCCCTCCAGGAGACACACTCACGGGGCAGGATCAGCCCATGCTCGGGGGGTGGGGTGGGGGGCGCTCTGCACAGGCAGAATCACAGGGCGCTGTGCTCGAGGCCCCACTTCCAGAGCAGAGGTGTTTCTAAAGACCAGCACACTGGGCGTGGTGTGTCCTTGCGCTCCCCCAAACTCACTGTACCAGGCCCCTTTGAAGCACCAGGCCATTGAGAAGCGTGAGCCAGAGCAGGTGCTTCAAGTGAGCGATGACAGATGGCATTGAGCGGAAGTGTGAGCTGCGCTTGGGCCCCTGGCGCCCCCATTGTCTGCTGGAGAGGAGGCTGTGATAGCTGTGAACCTCGCACACCTGTCAGAAAGCACCTGTTGTAAGTCATTCCCATGGTGCAGTGCACTCAGCCAGAGCTCTGTGGCCCCCTTATAGTTGCAAAATCCAGAAATCTCACTTGCCTCATGTGGAAGTGAAAAAGAAAAGTGGGTGTGCATGTGAGCATGTTTGGTCGTGTACCTGTAGGGATTTCTACCTGTCTGCCATTGTTCATTTTCTACGACTGCTACACAAAGCAAACTGTCAGAAATGGGCTTAAAGCTCCTGGTTTCCAGCCTCCACCGTGGCCTCAATTCTTCGCTGTGACTAGCCTTGCAAAACTGATCTTAAGAAAGGCGCTCATCCTTTGAACCTACCTGTAGCTAACTCCTCATAGTCAGAAGAAATAGACAGAGGTCTTGCCACCAGGGGACCCTCAAGACTGTTTGCATGTATCTGTCTTCACTAAGACCAACACTTAGAGAGCTGGGATTCATGAGTGGCCAGGGTGTCGCCGCCACGCTGTCTTTAGCTGCAAGAGACATGAAGCCCTGCCCAGCCCTGCACAGACGAGGGACTCCGAGATGCTGTGTGCCTGTTGGGGTGTCACAGCCTATGGCAAGGTCCCCACAACCAGCCTGACTTCTCTGTGCGTGTGAATGCACCATATTTTGCTGCACCCTAAAACTGAGAGGGGAGGAGAAAGGAGGATGTGGAGGAAGAATTGGCCCCCCTATTGTTCTCATCCACGTGGGATAGGTCCAGGAGAGTCCAAGCACCCCTGTTCTTGGGGCAAGCCACCGGGAAGTGAGCCCTGCGTTTTGCTTTCCGACAAGCCCTCACCTCCCCCAGACGTGCTCCTGGCTCCTCTTGGACCCTCTCTCAGTAGTGCCCTTGCCTTGAATTTGAACCCTATCTCACTATTAGTTTGGTATGAGACAAATGTTTTTGGCAACAGCTAAGCCCTTGGGAGTTGCCTGATGTTTTTGACCCATTTTTGGCTTATCAATGAAGCTTTCTTGCATTTCAGATCTCAACTCCGGCATCACTCTCATGAGTGACACTAATAGAAAAGCAGACTGGCTGCAACAATTCCATCCGCTTTGATGCTGGTGGGAGTTCTGGTGAGGCAAGCAGAGATGGGAAGAATAGTCCAGGATCAAGACCTCATGGGGTCCCACTTTTCATATAGAAAACTTGAGCAGAGGGGAGGTTTAGGGGAGGGGGTGAAGCACAGCTGGGACTAGGCTTCTTGGGAAGGATGAGGCATTCACTAAGTGGTCTGAAAAATACATGAACAATCTGTGCGATTTCCTGTTGGCAGCAGACAAGGGACAATGAGATGAGACTCCAGGCTATTGTGTACTCAGAATCCCACATCTTCCGCAGGGAGCAAAGGATTTTTGGATCACAGAGGCAAACAGATCAATACAGAATTCTCCTCCTGTGAAGGTGACAGGAGCTGGCAGGTGGCTCTCACCATGTCGCTGCTTCAGCTCAGGCAAAGTGGCTCTGAAGTCCAAGCCCTGGGGGTCGGCAGTGCACAGCGAGTATGATTCTTTTAAAGTGAATGAGGACGCCACGGCTCCCATATTAATTTAAATATGCTGAGCTCAGTTTCCATGCGAGCTGGCTCAGGGCTGGGCTCGGAGAACTCCCCATGGGCAGCTTGAAGGACAATCACAGGAGGTAGAACCAGCAAATCCACAGACTACTTACAATGTCCTTAGATGAGTGACCTGTTTCTATACAATTTCATACTCAGAAATATATCTGTGTCTACCCAGGAGGCACATCAGCCTGGAGAGCTCTAATCCTTACCCACAGAAATAAACAAAGCCAGCAAAATCCAGTTTACCGTAAGTCAGGGCAGGACAATGCCCTGGTCCCAGCTTTGCAGCTCAGGACAGTGTGACTTACACATGTCCCAGTTTTGCTCTAGAAAAGCAGGAATAAAAAAAATCAAGTATTAAAGCAGTTACACAGATGTGTCTGTAAAGGCACACAACATGACGGAGGGAACAGAGACACAAAAGTCTGGACACGTGGGTCGAGTCTGAAGGTTGCATGACCTTGACCATGCGTCACCTTGAACATATCACTCCTCGAAGAATTAGGATCTTCATCAGTAAACAAAATCTTTGCCCTTGTGGAGTTTTCAGGGTAATCCAAAGAGATAAAGCATGTGAAATTGTCATGTGTTGTGAATATTCTTAGTGCGGATGTTATTTGTCATGGTAGTATTAACAATTATATTTTAAAAGCGAGGTGTTTAACTCAAAACTCTCCACCCCCATGGTAAACACAGACATGCTAATGTGTCCACCTTGCTAGTTTCTGAATTGAAAACAAAGCCTGCATCTAGCTCTGTGGCTCCCACCTTCACTTGGAGCATTGAACATGTTGACAACAAGCAGTTCAGTCAATTTACAGAAGGAAAACCTGAGACACGATGTTCTGATTTAACAAGCAGGTCCCTTTTCTGAACTCTACACTCTTCAATGGGAGCACTTTGATGTCACGAACACCCAAATCTGAAAAATGTCTCTTGGTTAAAATGCAATTTCCAAAGCAATCAAAACATTCCAGACATCACTGTACTATTCCAAGGAATAATATTTCACATTGTGATGATCCAACCGACGACGTGTGATCGTAGGAAGCTGGTGACGAATCAGATTGGACAGAGGAAGAGATTCCTCCCTGCGACTCCATCCACCCTTTTAACTTAAGAGGGAAAATGGTCTTTCCATATGTTGACAATTGATCAATCTCAGGAATTTCATCTGTTCATAGGTTTTTATAGATTGTTTGAGAGACTGGATCTTACAAATTCTGTAGGGTTGTGTGCCCATTTTATAGATGAATAAACTGAGGCCCGAGGAGGCTCATGTGACTGGGTAACCTGAGGGTCAGGAAGGGTGAAGGATCCAGGATCCATTCCCCACCTCTTATCCCAGGCCTCCATGTTCTGTGTCTCTGTAGTGAGAGCTCAGATAGTACAAAGTTGGTATTTAAATTTTTAAAAGAGACCAAAAAAAATAAAACCGAGAAAATCCTGGGAGGCCTGAGTTCACATAGACTCAGAGAAGAAATAGCAGGTGTAGCAGAAAGGCTTAATTCAGCACCTCTGCTCCAAAGCCACACTCCCAGGCAATGACCAGAGAGGCTTGACACTCAGAGAGCTGCTACACCCCATCTGTACAAGTCCGCAGTGGAGACCCGGGCTTCTGACTGCTGGGCCAGCTGGAGCTCTGGTGCCCTCTGCCAGGGGAGCTCCAGGGAGGATGCTGGCCATGGACAACTAAATGGATTGGTGACTTAGGAGCCTACTGCCAAATGGCTTAATGCGTGGCAGGACAACAACTTGTATCTCTCAGGGGAAAGTAACACAGATCCTGAAGCTTCCAATCTGGTCTAACTGAGCAATGTCAATCTCCCGTGGGTCCTGGGGAGTGCGCGCGTGGTGTTGGGCAATTCTGCGCTGACGTGGGCAGGGCTGGCAGGCAACGTCACGGCGCCAGGCTGGCCAAAGCCTGAACACAAGCCTCAGTGCGCAATCCCAGAGCTTACCCGTGACCAGACTTTACTTCTTCCTTTCCAGCTTTCAATGGAGCTTCCTTGGTACTTTGTGAGAAAGGGAAATAGGTTTCTTCGTGTGAGTTTGGTTTGGTTTTGCATATTTTAGACAGGCAAAACTTTCTTTGATTTTCTGACCAAAAAATAAAGCTGTGTCTTCGTCTATTGAACAGTGTATTCCTAAAAAGTTGAGAGTCAACTATACTATGAAGCAAAGAATATTTTAAATTGAGTAATGTTGGCTGACTTCCTGTAGGGACTTGGACCCAAGCCCAAGCTGCTGAGAAGATGCTTCTCAGGGGAAGAACAGGTCCTGACCAGTCACCGTTACTCAAGCACTTCTCTGCACACTGAGTGTCCCCCTTCCAGGGCATCCCTGCAACAGAACCCCTGCCTAAGTCAGCAGCGACCTGCTCACGAAGCCCTGTGCAGTGGGCCCGCAGAGAAAGGACAGAGCCTCTTCTAGGAGCTGTGGCGTCTTCACCCTTGGGAAGCTGTGGGAAGGCCAGGCCAGGCGTGTGAAGCAACATGGCCCCAACAACCCTAAACAGACACCCGACTAAACTACACAAACACTGACCTGTACGGCAGAAAGATGATTTTTATCTCCTATGAAAACAGGCAAGCAGCCAATCACCCTCAGCTTTGTGTGAGCGAGGTGCAGTCCCAGCAGGTGGGTAATTGACACGTTGTGACAATTCTCAGCCTCAACCTTCCAAAACCGAGAAATCCACCCATGCCTCATGGCCCCAGGTGCAAGTGTCCCAGGAGCTGGGAATCTGGAAAGGGAAGAGGGTGCTCCCGCAGACTCCTTCTCACCCCAGTGCAGTTCCACTGGGGTTACTCCCTACAGTGGTTTTCATTGTTATTTTAAAAGATAACATAGTGATTAAACACAAAAATAGAAACAAAGCCTGCAGCACCTCAGCTGCTCAGCACCTTTATGCAGACAGGTAATGTTAGCAACCAAGCACTATTTACCTCCCAGCTTTTCATTCTGTGGACATCTAGCAAATATTTACCACGAGCCATGGATACACAGATCAAGAGATGCGTTGTCCTAGCCCTGAGCAGGAACGTGCAGGCTAACGAGGAAAGGAACACGGAAAGACAGCTTTGGCTGTGTCAATAACTTGTAATAATCACACATGCGAGGACAATGAGCATGTAGGGAGGGGACTCCAGAGTCTCTCCTTGGCCAGGGGTGTCATGGGCTTGAGAGTACTTGTGGTCAGGGAGTCCCAGGGACATTAATGCTGGAAACACATGTGATGGCTTGGGGAGGCATGGTGTTCTAGAAGCCTGGGCATAAGTGGGCTGGGAGGTGGGGAGGTGCAGGGCTAGTAGGTCTAGGCCCAGTTATGTAAGGACTTCAGACAGGCAGTGCCAAGGTCTATGCGAGCACAGCCCTCTGGTCCAGAGGGAGACAGCGTGCCCAGAATGAGCTTATTCTGAACAAGAGGGCAAATTCTTGAACCAGGGCCTTCATTCCATCTAGAACAATCCTGAGGGACAGAAAGGATATAAGATCCATCTACAACTGTAAATTTGTGTCGATAGCTCATTTAAGAAGTAAAAGGTGAAATTTATTTTTAAAATAAAAGCAGTTTTATCCCACACATCAAAATATTATGATTTCAAAGTATGATCAGTACCAAAACTACTGAGCTACTTTCATTCCTTTTTCTGTACAACGTCTTCAAAAGTCAGTGTATATTTTTCACATACAGCACATCTCAATTTGGGCCAGCCAGATTTCAAGCTCTTGGTGGTCACGTGTGTTGGTGGTGGCTGCGCTGATCCATATGGGTTTGGGTATATGCCAGTCAGACATATATTCCCTGTTCTGGTCATCATTGGTCTGAAGTCCTGTTTGTTGACATTTCTTTTCCAAATGATAGATCAAAATAAAGCATTTTCCACGGCCAAAAGGCATGTAAGACTGAGACTTCATCTGAAGCCACAAGATGAGGTTGGTGGGAAAAGTTGTCTTAAAATAAACATGCACTCCTCAATTCTCTTTGATTTCCGTTTGAAGGAGAGAGGGTGGCTTGGGACAATTTGCATTTTAATAAACACTGTCTCTTGCAAAATAAGTCTCAGCATTCTTAATGATCGCCTCCCAACAACAATAATTAACATCAGAAGGTGCAGAGCCAGCATCCACTAATGAAAGCCCTCTCAGGCTGCCCTGTTTTGATTGACTTAAAGCAAAGCCTTGCAGTTCACAAGAGGCCCTGCAGGGAGCTGGGTTCATAGAAGTTGTTTCCCAGAAAGAGAGCAGTTCAAGTGACTCGGATCAGCCCACAGGGGATTGGTATTACAAGCGGGACTAGAACACAGGAAATCCGTAGCTAAGTGTTCAGTACTTTTGACCTCAGGGGGAACACTGGTTGTCGCACTCATGGCACAAAGTATTGGGGACACTCTCAGCCTCACATGGTTCTGCTGGCTTTGGAACATCGGTCCCCATCCCCTGACAACTTCACCCAGCTCAGCACATGTAAGTTTGATTGAGGATCTGATCACATCCAAGGGGTCATTGGGTTCCCTGATGCGTTCTACAGTTTACACCCTGAAGCCCTCCTTCGAGTCTGTATTTGGCTTGAGGAATTCCCATCCGAAGCTCTTCAAGGTCTTTCTGACACATAGTTTTGACCAAAGTACAGTGGTATTTGCATGGAGAAGATAACTTTGTGGCACATGCTGCCAAAAGCACTTCTGAGAGACACTCACTCACTTTGATTTAACCTGTGCCAAGTGCTAACCCAAATTCTTTGCACAGATAATTTCAGTGCATCTTCCATACACCTCATGAATCTGTGTTGTCAATATCTGCATTAAGCAGCTGGGGAAAGCAGGAGATGGAGTAATTTTCTCTAATAGCTTGGTAATAGCTGCCAAACTTGACTGATTTGGGGGGAGGGGTTTTAAGCTGTAAGACTCTGCAGTACGGCCTCCTTCATGTGACCATGAGGATGTTCTCATCTTGTATGGTTATAAAAAAACAGAATGGTTGGCAAAATTCTAAAACAGCCCCCAGAGTTTCCACCTCTTCATCTGCATTCCCCGATTAATCCTGGCCCTTAAGTGAGGGCAGAATCAGAGAGTATGATGGGACATCACTAACATGATTAGGTTATTAATCAGTTAACCCTGAGTTGATCAAAAGAGAGACTCTCCAGGTGTGCCTGAAGTAGACAGGATCCTAAAATAAATTGGGCTCATCCTAAAGGAAAAGAGATTTTAAGCTTTCCAAAACAATCAAAGGGACCATGTACTGAGGGCCTAAGAACGCCCTGCAGGAGTTGAGAGTTTTACATGGTCCTGTTACTGCCTCAGCGTGCCACCTAGGGATAGCCCCCCAGGCTAGCTGTCAGGCCTCACCAGTAGTGGCACCCTGCCCAGGGTCAGCTAGCCTTGGGGCTCTGGCAGCAAGGATTGCCCCAGCCTGGCATGAGTTGCAGGAGGGAGGCCCCATGTTCCAGCTCTGTTTCCCACCCCCCCGCCCCACCACAGCTCCGCATTCCTACACCAAGCCCCACTGATGCATGCTGGGTACAGAGAGCATCTGGCCCTGCTGACGCTGGCTCAGTATTGGTCAGGTCTGGAGAGGTAGCTGCGGTTTCATTTTGAGTAGAGCTCACACCTTAGAAACAGATCAATCTGATTTCAACTCTCACTAGCGCCATTCAAAGTTTTGAGGTCATTGCAGATTGAAAATGGAGCAATCTGATTGGTACTTAACTGGTACCAATCGAACAGCTAGGATGGTAAATAGTCTAATCAGGCTTGAATGGCAGAGACCCTGAAGAGGATATAAGCAGGCAAGAGGCAGCTTGCTTGGATTCATTGCGTTTCCCCAGTGCCCTCTTTGCAGCCCTTGGACTAATGGGCAGCCTGTGATTGGTGCCAAGCCCAGGTGTCTGGCATTTCAGGACCTCCTCCCCATCCCCTGATGGAGCTGACTGCAGAATTCATCTTGATATTAGGTAGAAAAACATCAAATTAATCTTCAGTGAAACCCACATCTACATTTCAGGGCTCTCTTTTTTTCCCTAAGATATTTTTAAACTTTAACCCCCCCCTGGCACTCAGAACCACTGAGCTTTCTCTATCCAGTTTCAAACTGCCTAATATTAATCATTCACTCAGTTTCATTTGAAACCAGTGTTTATCTCTCAAGACATTTCAGGTAAATCTCAAACCGGAAGTGAGACTATTTTATGTGTCTCAAAGCAGATGTGCATTTTAAAGGAACAAGGAGGGTTCTAGCTGACCTGCATTACTTCTACATCGGACTCCTCAGGGGGCTGATGTAGCAAGCTGGCAAGGCTGGTGCAGAGAACAAAAAGTAAGCTCTGATCTCTCTTAGGCTTTTGGATTTCCTTGGGCACCTTGAAGTGCTCTCTGCCTAGCACTCTGCTTAGAGCTGTAAAAAGCTTTTTTGTTTCTACTAAAACCCAGGCCAGGGTTTAGGATGCCAGGGCGAGAGCAAGTATGTGACTTTCTCACTGACACTTATTTTGGCAGTCGCAAGGTTGACGTGGCAATCTTTATCAATAAAACCCGTCTAGGGTCAAAATGGAGGCTCTATCTTCCTGCTTCACCCTCAGGGCAATAGCCACAAAATAAACAAAATAGTTTGTAATTCCTGAAGCCGATTAGAGGACAAGGGTGGCGTGGAGGCAGAAAGTGCAGATGTAAAGCTGGGAGGAGTGTAGTCCTGTGTGAAGGCTGTCCGAAAAGGGCATGGAAGGGCATCTCCCCAGTCTGTGTCCTGCTCTAAGCTTATGAGGCAAGGCTCTAGTGCCCACATCTCTGCTTTCCTCACCTCTGCCAGCTCCTGGCACCCTTCAGTCTGGACACTGCTCCCTGGCCCACGTCGTAGCCTCCCATTCCCGGTCACCACACAACTCCTCGGTAAGATGGAGGCCAGTGATGAAGTGAGGCCAGATGTCACCTACTCAAAGCATGCTCTTCTAGAGTGGTCAGAGAGAAAAGTGGTATCACTGGGGGACACATTCACCAGCTTTATTCCTTCTGTGCCCACAGTTCCCAAGGCAGACACAGCCACATCACACAACTTGCCACTGGGACCCATTTGTTCCAAAGACAGTGCAACTAGACACAAGAACCCTGGAGACTTATAGGACAACTTTTACCCAAAGAATTTTCACATGTGCTAAATTACTTGAATAAACAGAAATATTGTCTGTCAAACTGCTTTGAGCCCAAAGAGAGCTATGTCAACAGTGCAGATCCTTTCTGAGACATGCTTTACTAGGCAACGTCACTGTGTGAACATCACAGAATGTACTCACACTAACCCAGCCTATTGGGAACCATGTTGTGTATGGGCGCCGTTGTTGACTAAAACATCATTAATCATTGCCTGACTGTATAAAGTGTAGGCTGCAGCCCACGTCTCTGTCATAAGCCTCAACAAAGAGATACTATGTCATCCTGGTACATGTCCTTGTAATGACATACAAGATTCCCTGTGGCCTATAGCCCAGAATGCATCAGCAACACGGAAGAAAAGATGCCCAGAGCAAAAGACAATGAGCAAAAATAAAAGGTGGGCAGCAATGTCAGGCACATCGTAAGTGATCACTAAACGGTGAGTCTGATGTTAGAATTATTGTATTTCTCAGCCATCCTCCGGGCACCCCATGGAGAGGTGTGCTTGTTCCTGCAGCGGCTCAGGCTGCCCTAACAGAACACCCTAAACTGGGCAGCTTACGCAATGGAAATTTATTTCTCACAGTTTTGGGGTTTGGAAGTCTGAAATCAAGGTCTCAGCAAAGCAGGTTTCATCCCCCTGCCTCTTCTCATGGCTTCCGAATGGGAACCATCTTGCTGTGGGGTCACATGATCTCTTATTTGTGTGTTTGAAGAGTTCTTTGGCATTTCTTCTTAGATGGACACTAATCCCATTGGATCAGGGCCCACCCTTAGGACCTCGTTGAACCTTGATTACTTCTGGAAAGGCTCTATCTCCAGATACGTCACACTGGGTGTTAAGGCTTTAGCATTTGGGTGGGGGGACATGGCACTCCCTTCATTGCATGTAAGGGCAGCCCAACAGCACTACTCTGGACATCTGGTGACGGCATCTTCGTGCACATGAGGACGTCTCCCTATAACGTCCCTCCGGGACTCAAGGCCATATGAGCGTGTATTTCAAAGACAATCTGTCTCATTTGGTAAAATCTTAAGACAGGATGGGATTCCATGAAGATTGTCATCTGGATTTAGATTCTAGAATCATTTTTTAAACTTGTGAAAGGTAATAGGGAGAAATAGGTGGGGAGAAATCTTCAAAAGAACCGTTAGCTTCCTTTGGCCGTGCAGGTCACAGAGTGTGCTGGTGTACAGCACTCTGCTCTCCTTTCGATGCTCTGGAGGGAGGCTGGTAGAGCTGTTTGCCCACATGCCCCAGTACTGAGCCCTGGGACACTGAGGACTGGTCATCAGGCCCCATGTCGCCCGCTCCTTTGCTGGAACTGGAAGTTTCCCAGGCAAGGCAGGGCTTAACTGGCTTTACTAGTTCTTGGCTATAAATATATATATATTCATGTCCTCAGGTCTATCTCTTGAAACTATTTCATCCTTGCTTCTTAGTTATTTCCATATAGACTTTTTTCCTGTGGTTGAATGCCTAGAGAAATATTTTATTTCTTGTTTTTTGCTTTTTTTTTATGTATTTATGCATCCAAGAGCTGGAGTGCAGGCCAGAGATGTGGAGGAGGGGAGGTGAGAGCATTCACCAGAGACAGAGTAGGGAGCAGAACAGGCAGATTGACTGAAAGAGGGGAGCAGCAGGGAGACAAGAGAGGTCTGCTGCGCCATGTGGGAATCTCCCTGGCTGGGGATTGAACTTGTGCCGCAGTGGCTGTGGACAGCTTCATAGGCTGAGACTTAACCCCTTGCACCATCGGGGAGGCCCTGTTTTTTGCTTTTTGTAAGTAGTAGCTCTAGTGGGCTTTAGTTTACTGAAACCTTTACTCTATGCCTCTCACCTTCATGCAAGCCACTGTGCATTTCCTTACCCTGAAGAAGGAAGCAGCTTCCCACATATCAACAGGAGGTTCAGATTAGCACTAGCCCCCAGCAGTATGGGGAACCAGGATCCCAGAGTCTGGCCTCCAAACAAGGACACTTGATAGAAGAGTAATGAGAAATAAATTAGACCTTTGTTGAAATAACATCCTGGAATGAGATCCGAGAAGAACTTTGTTGTCAGGCCATGAGATGTTTGGAGCTGGTCATAAAGCCTTATGTGTTTTTCGGAGCTATTCCCATGCCTGGTTCAGGTTTTATGAGCAGCTTCATTAGGAAACTAGAGTTTTGCTTCCTGCAAGTTATTTTTGTCTCCAGCTTACCCTGAACGTTCATTGCTTGCACACACCCACCTTGGGAGCCTACTTTTGTGTCTTTCCCAATGGTTGTGCTAAAATCCCTCCTCTGGGTGGCACCTCCAGTGCTTCCCTACCTATCCCCTTGTCCACACAAGCTGTTATGACCTGAAAAGACTCACTAAAGCACCAAAGAAACAGAAAACATCAGAAGATAATCAAAAGAGTCAAAGCTTACAGAAAGCTGTGCATAATATTGTTCAGTCCTTTTTGCGTTTAATTTCAACAACGTTCAGAGCAAAGAAAGTGTTTTTCCTTGTCATTGTCTATGTGTTGAATAAACACACTATCTCCAGATCTGTAAGAATTTTTAAAGAAGTCTGTTGTTTATTTCCTTAAGCACTCACCAGATTTCTGTGAATATTCCTGATTGAATATGCTGCTGAAAAATGAACACAAGACATTCTTAAAATAGAGACACTTGGGGCAGCATGTACTCTGTCTGTGGTAGCCCCAGTCTCAGAGGCTGCTAAAGCCAAAGGACAGAAGTTCTGGCATCTGGATGGCTCGGGTCAGAGATCCTTTCTTTGTAGAGGGCGCCTGTAGACATTTCACTTAACCAGTACTCTTTTAATTTCTGTTCCTGACTAGGAAAAAGCAGCAAACTCCACATATGAGAAAGGAGAACGCCTGCGTGTTTATGTAATACTGGGATTGTTCCAGTTGCACCAAGCTATGAAGAACGGCATGTGAAGCTCACTGTACGTGCAGGGGAACAGCCCACAGTAGTCTGTGCAAAGTTCTGGATCAGACAGTACTTGCAAAATAGGAAGAAAACACAGCAGTGCGTACGAGATGCTCAGAGGTCGCCAGCAGCATCTCAGGGCTGGCGTGGAACGTGAGGTTATGCTCTCAGCAGCCCCACAGATTTCTCCTGGCTCCCCAAGCTTACTGAATGTGTTTGGTGTTCTCTCCCTCTGGAGCTCCCAGGTACCCAGATAGCACTGCCAGCTTTGCCCCCTTGAAATCCTTAACATGATGGTTAAGTTCTTAGTGCACAGGAACCACAGGACTGAATTTACCTGTGATTTTTAATAAATTTGTAAAGGAAATCTCTAATAATTTGAAGCTTATAGACAGTGATGTTTGCACTTGGAAACTGATATATTCACCCACACATACTTTGGTATGGATAAAATGCACTGTTGCTGATGCCGCCTAGTCTACGTCACGAGCCACTGCTCTGTTCTGCTAGAAGTTAGGTACCAGGGGGCAGTGACAGCCCTGCTTAGTGCCACAAACTATCAAGAAGAGCAGTGCCATCCACCCACTCTGTGATGACGCAGGTCCAGAGGCATTTCCAGGGAGGCCTGTGTGCAAGCCAGCAGTTCCCCACCATCCCACAGAGAGTGGCCATTTGGTTGACACCCTGCATCTATTCCACCCCCAAATGATTAGTTTAACTCCAGCTTGGAAATCCACTCTTCCTGCTGGTCACTGAGTGAGGAATGGGCCCATGTCCCAGTTCTATTCAGTCAGATTGGGGAGAAGTTGTTTTGGGGGCCTTTCTGGGTGGGATTTGTTCTCAGTGATGTTTTCAATAATGGGGAGAAAGAGGTTCACATGCAGTTGGTTTAAGGCGCAGTGTTCTTAGGAACGACTGTACGAAAGTATGGGAGGCAGGTGTGGGCACAGGGAGTTCAGCTGTGTTGTGACAAGCACAAAGGTCTCAGCCATCCATGGTCTCCCAGGACTGAGGTGGCTTCTCAGAGGCCATCACTAAGGGAAGTCATTTCCTCCTGTATCTAGTCATAGGTGTGGACTGTCCTTGGGGAGCAGGTACCACCCACTTTGTAGCCCCCTTCCTCAGAGGGACTCGCTGTGAGCCATCTATAAAGGGGCCTGAGGTGCCTCCATCCTGAAGGGGCTCTCTGGGGGCGCCTCCGTCCTCCTCAGCATTGCCCTGTGCCGCTCAGATCAACTTGCTTCATGCAATAAATTCACTCCATCGGGAGCAGATGCTTTTTGGTTGTTCTTCTTCTTGGAGAAACAACCAGAGAAAAATAAGTAGAAGGGGGCATAACCCCCACCTCTGCACCATCCATTCTAAACTCCCTTCACTCTTAACCTGCATCCTGCTGGTGCAGGGATCGCACCCTGTGTGGTTCGGTGAGTCCCTAAGGGTCTGGCTTCTACTCTCTAACCCCACCTCAGACCCTGGCTGCACTGTTTGTCTCTGGGCCATCAAAGCCAGGCAAAGGGGTACCGAGCACTGCCCAATAGGTCCTGGATGCACACTCTGCCCTGACCCCGCTGTGGGAAGGGGCCCTGTCTCCTCTGACAATCTGGCCGCTGGCCCTGCAAGAGCTGACTCCTCCTACTTCCCAAGCAGACTCTTGGAGTGAAGAGTTCTAATACCAAGTGCAATCAAAACTTAATCGTAATAGGATCTTAAATATTAGCCCATTGGCAGATGTGCAAGTGGCATCACCCATTCAGTAGGATGCTTTTCTGTTTCAATGACCATTTCTTTCACTGTGCAGAGGTTGTCAGTGTCATGCAGCTCCACATTGCTCTCGTTTCCCTTGCTGCTGGAGTTGAGAGCCCAAAGGTGTCCCTGAAGGCAGTGCTGTGTGAATGTGCGAACACTCTCTGGAGGGCGCCGGCATGTGGGGTCTCCACACTTCACGCCCGCCCCCATACACGTCTACCTGTCTGTCTTGCAGAGCTCATGTGTCCAGTCTCCTTATCACTCTCCCTCAAGGCTCTTGCCAAAAGCAAGTCTAAGCCCTTGCTTAGAGCTACTCCTTCCTCCACACACTGTAGACTAAGTCAACTATTCACAACTCTGACCCCAGGGAGAATTGCTGTTCCTCACTGTCTTTTACGGCCACCCACCCCAAAGAGGCTGTTCAGCAGTAGTCTATTTTGGGTTTGAACCCCTGTGCCAATTGAACCACTTAACGAATCAAATTCTTTCTCCTCCCTCAGCCGATCACAGGAATATCCCACTTGACAGGACGTGTGAATGGGGCAGAGGTGTAGGTAAGCAAGACCCGAGGGCAGCATGACATGCCCACGTGCTGCTTACTTCTGTGCCCAATTCCAGGAACCCTACCTTCATCTTCCAGTGGATCACCATTTGGTCCACCCAACGTTTGACATGGTGGCTCTGACAGAACTAGTTCGTGATGGGAGAGTCAGCCATGTGGTCAGGCACACCACCTCCACCAGGGCCAAAGGAGTCTTAAGAACTGGTTTTAGAATGACCCTTAAATCCCTGCTGTGAACGCAGCTCCTTCGCCAGGATCCGAAGGGGTCTATGTGGTGATTCTTAGAATGTGGCTTTCTGTAAACTCCCCGCGATGCCTTTTCCCACTACAGACACGTCCATATTTCCCACGCGGAAACTGTGGGGCTTAAGCCCCAGGCCACTGGCACCTCACCCTGGGCTCCTGCAGAGTCCTTTTCTGCCTCGGTCTTCACTCATCGCTGGCAGCCCTTTATGTCACCTGGTGTTTGAGTCACAAAATCTTTCCCAGAAATGGTACGTGCTTCTTCCCCCAGAGTCCCTGTGGACTGTCAGGCTTTCCCCTCAGTGCTACAGAGTTCAAGAACCAATACTTTGTCTACTTTAAAGAAATATATTGAGATATCCCAGACTTTAGGAACCCTAAATATTTCACAGAAGTGCTGAGCCCCTGGCTCTTTACCAGGTTTATCCCATACTCTTCAGCATCTGTGTCTTGCCAATGTCTCCCACAAACAGGGAGAGACCTGTGTCTTGTGATCCTGATGAGCTGCTGAAGCTGGAAAGCCCTGTTTTAATCAGTTTGAATGAGTGTAGCCTTTGTGACTATTATTCCTAATTTCAAAACTGCATTCGTGAAAAGTTCAAGTGATAGAGGAAAGAAATGGAAGAGGGTGAAGAGGGAATAAACAAGATTCATTGCAGTTCTTTGTCTGATTGTGGTCTTTTTTTTTTAAATAATGAAATGGGGGGAACAATATTGCTAAAAATGTATTTATGTTCTTTTCTTGTTTGCATTATGTTCTTTTCTTGTTTGTATTGACCTCACCCTTACTCTGCCAGAGACCTTTATTTGCTTCAGGGATCTTTAAGTGTGCAAGTGTACAAAGAAGAATGATTCAATGTCATATTCTTATATCCAGAAGAGGGTTTTAAAATCTGCAGAAGACTTTCATTTTGTAAGCCAAGGATTTCCAAATTTATTTTCAGGTTTCCATTAAGTTCACGTCTGGGCAAAGTAATATTCAAGATTAGCACTAGCCAGGACTGCAAAGGAAAGGATATGATTAAAGTAAAATCTATACTTTCAGATCTCCATGGAGAAAGAAATAGAGAGGAGAGGAGGAAGGGAAAGAGAACAGGGAAACAGAGACCAGTGTGCCTTCATTCAGGGATGTTGGGATGCATTATGGTGGGAGTTGAAGAGAAAACTCAAAACAAGGACGCGTCTCCATTGGAACTTCAGCTATGCACGAGCCCAGCAATGAAGCCGCACCATTAAGAGAAGATGAGAGCAGATGAATGAGCCTTAAGTAGTGTCTCTTCCCCTTCATATGTGCCCTATGAGGAACCCAGAAGACCCCCTGTGCCCTGGAGAGGAGATAGACTAAGTCAGAGAGCCTATGGGCTGTGGGCCCCCAGACCAGTCAATGAGGTTCTAGGAAGCCAGGGCTGTGGGCCCAGAAGCAGAACTCAAACCAAGATCCCCAGTGAGAGGTGTAGACACAACACCCAGGATGCTAGATGGGACCAGAGTCCATGAACTAGCCACGTAAGAAAGAGAAACTAGCTGGGATTGAGGCCTCAAAAATATATGAACCTCACTATTCTATTGGAAAAGCGAAGCACTTTCTCAAAAGAGACTGTATTATCAAAACAACCTAAATCCAAAATTTAAGAGAACGTGGTATTTAAACGTCAAAGGAAGGTCCGAGGGCAGCAGACTACCCAACAGCCTCGTCCTCCAGGTGTCCTCCACACCCTGTGGACTAGCCCTCTGCTGGTGCCTACTGTGAGGGCACAGGAGCAAGTGGCCAGTGGGAAGTGCCAGCAGACCAAGGCTCAGGAGCAGCCTTTAGCAGGTGAAGTCTTCAGGGGTTACCATCCCAGCCCCTTCCCCAGGCAGAGAGTCCTAGCCCAGATCTGCCAGAGCCTCCCTCCCAGAACCACGATGTTAAACCACCTCCCCTGGGTAGGGAATGACTCCTAACCTTCCCCTGGCCCTTCCCTGCTCAGCTCTCTGAGATCTCTGTGCAAATGACTGCTGGCTTTTGCGCTCTTGCTTGTGAGTTTTCTCCTGGGGAACCTACAGTAAGATGATGGGCACTACCTCCCCTTTATTTAGTAAGCTGGGAGCCCACGAGGATCACTAACCTGTTACTAGGAAAGAGTTCATTCTGGGAAGGAGAGACCTGTGGTGTGCACAGGGTAGGGCAGGCCTGCCAAGGGCAGAACACAGGCAGCCTGCTGGTCACGTGGCAGCAGCCTAGAATCCATGGGGCCGACACTGTAGGGGAACCTTCTCAAGTAAATGGAGTCCTTTATTTCCAGGGTTGCAAGTAATAGCAGTAGTCTGGAAAAAACGACTCTAGAAAGGTAAATATTCCATTTTGATGCCATTTCCATCTATTTTAAAAAAAAAACAGTCTGAAGAGCCACCCCACACCCCTGTGTTGAAAGTGACTAGCAGCGAAGTGGGAAATACTCAAGGCAGCTCAGGGGATACCAGGATCACCAGGACTGTGAAGAGGATAATAATGAGAAGGCCAGAGCCTACACAGCTTTAAATATCCAACCACATTTATATAAAATTAACACTGTGGTCAAAGGGAAGCATTCAAGATTTTTCAACCATGAAGTATCCAAGAGATGCTTCTAGAATTTGCAAGGAGAGAATTTGTAAGGAGGGATGATGGACCTCAAGTTTTCTCCACAGTCACAGTCATACCCCAGTCTACGGCTAGGAAATGATCCCTAAGCACAGGAAGCATGTCACCTGGCCTGGGCAGGCCTTGTTGGGGACATAAGGCAGGGCCAGAAACTCAGAAGCCAGTGTGGGGAGAGTGAGCAGGACCTGCTTTGCACGGAGTCTTACGGAACACGAGAGGACAGGTGGCAGCAAGAAACCAGAACAGCGGCTCTGTTAGCTCCAGCGCGAGGTCAGCAGCAGCAGGAAATGGAGAAAGAGCTTCTGGATTCAGTAAAGCCACCTCCGCGCACGGACAGCACCACTGCACATCCCCACCCACCTGCCAGGGCTACATGGAGGTTGGGATTTTGTGCACGTTGCATTACATTCCTTGTGCTTGTTCCTCATTCGCCCAAGGGAATTGGAGAACATGACTGTAACTTCCATGAAAAAAAAAAAAAACACAAATGAACAACATAAACCCAGCCAAAGGAAAATAAGTGCGGGTGTGACAAGATTTGAAGCATTGGAAGCACTGGCACACATGTTACAAACTCAGGTTCCTGGGGAAGCAGAACCCGGGGCTCGCTCCTGTCATTCTAAAATCTGAGAGCCATTCACTGGGTATGTGGGATGGACATAAACTCCCTCTGCTATGGGATCTTAATGTAGGATTTGAATGTTTTCAAACAACTCTGGAAGTTTGTACTTACATGCACTTATGTTTTCTAGTTGAAGAATTTAAATACTCATCATATTATCCAAAAAGCCCAGGACCCAGAACTTCTGACACCATTGGTACGTTTTCTGGAAAGCCATGGAACAGGGAAATGGAACCATGATCAGATGATACCAGATTTGAAATTATTAGTGTCTGCTAAATTTTATACTTTGGAAGGGTCAATGTCTGACTAAGGTGTCTGAACTAAGTGCCCCTGTGACAATCTCATTATGGTCTGGGAGAGGGACTCCATTTTATAGAGGCAAAAGCAAAGTCTTGAAGATGAGTTTCTCCAAGATAATGCAATCAATCAACTGCGGTTAATTTCTAGGCCAAACAGGGTACAAAGCAGCCAGGGTAATTACCAAACACCCAGCTCAGCCATATCAGGGGAGAGACAGCACCCAGATGCAAACACACCAGGGCCTCTGGAAGCACACTGTGCAAAATCAAAAAAGGAAGATGGTCCACTGGAAAGGAAAATCTTTCTTCTACATTCTGGTCATATTAGCCCTGCACTGCCCTTTGAATGAAATGGGCTTTATACTATAAGTTTTTAGCAGCGGACATATTTTTAACATTTCTTATAAATCGTCTTCAAGGAAGAGCTCATTCCCAGAACAGTTCATTCAGGCTCATTCAAGGAATTGTCTAAAAGCAAAGTTCTGTTATTTATTGGCAGCATGGCTTTGGGCAAGCTGCTTAGATTTCTCTTCATTTTCTTATTCTTCATATTATTCTTATTCTCAGGTTTTCTCATCTTCTCCTTCTTTGTCTTCTTCCAAGGCTATGTGTATATGCTTTCCACAGTACTAAAGGAAATCAATTCACTTCATTTTATGAAATACTTCATTTATGAAGCATGAAAAATCCAGAAACCAACATATTTTTTCAATGAAAGTATAAAGAACTCCCTTGAACAAAACAAGTATGTAAGAAACTTACCCAAAAAAGGAAGTGAAATTATGCAACTCATTATGAGTAACCCCTGAGATTAAGTCAGGTATATGCCTTAGAAATAAGAGATTAAGAAATATATTATTCTAACGCCCCAGATCAATAAACACCATGGCACACTGATGTCATGACAAATTCTAAAATAATGAAGATATTCGATCCTATTTTTAAGGGTGAATTATGTCTATAAGGACCCTCCCTTAAAACACAACCAAAGAATTACTCAAACTAACAGTTCATCCATTCGCTCTGCAAATATGCATTGAGCTCCAGTGTAGGTACCAGGATACATCAGTGAACAAAACAGAGGTTTCTGCATATGGACACTGCATTCTAACCACAGGGGAGTTAGGGGGGCAGAGGATGCATGAGAAACATGATACATACGTAGCTTACATAGTTTTCTTACGTGTGATCTATCATTGTATAACAGAGACCCCCAAACTTGGTGGCTTCAAAAATCAGTATCATCACCACTCCTCATTTATCGGTCAGCTGGACACAGCCGGGCAGTTTTATCACAGGACATCGTTGGTGCCTTGGGGCCTGGGGGCTCTCTGGGACTGGCTATCCAAGCTGGACCTCTCACAGCGGGGCTATGGGATGGACTTACACATGGGATCTTTGTGTGAGTCTGGAGCTGACCGGGCTAGGTGGCTGGGTTCCCACAGAGAATAGCCTCCAGCAGAGAGCTTCCCTGGAGCCAGCGGCTACCAGTGCCCTTCAAGGCTTACCCTGAACTCCACACATCACTTGTGCCATATTTTATTGGTCAAAGGAGTTACAGACCCAGTCCACATTCAAAGTGCAGAGAAACGGGCTGCCTCTGGCTGGGACATGCAACACATATATGGGAAGGTGATGGCGCTAAAGAGAAAAGCGAGAAGAAAATGCAGTTAGAGAGTTGAGATGGAATAATCAGAAAGAAGGTGGCCAGAGCAGCCTGGCTGGGAGGCAGTGTTTGAGCAAAGACAGGAGGCAGTTGATGCAAAGGGTGCCACGATGTCTGGGGACAGAGCAGAGAGAAGGGGCAGAACTAGCAAGGGCCCAGGGTGGCAGAGTGGGGCGGGAGAGGGCAAGAGTTACCAGCCTGGTGATCCAGAAGTGGAGGCGGGCTGGGCAAGCTTTGTTGAAAAACAAACCTTAGGGAAACAAGAAACTGTTTCAGAATTTGGGGCAAAGGAATGAAGTGCAAAAATCCAAGTGAGAGATGACCATGGTGGTGAGGGGGCAGCAAGAGTAGGAGAGGATTTATCCTGGAGCTGGAAGAAACTACTGATTATAAGTTGGGGGTGGGGGTGAAAGACAACGCACAGCAAGGACGCAACCACTGTCTTAAGAAACCAGAAGATAGGTCACGTGGCAGGAGGCCTGGCTTCAGCCTTGGCCTTGTAGACACGAAAACAAAGATGCTCAGAAGAAATCTCTGCTAACCTAGAGCCAGGCTGGGCTGGGGCTGCCAACACTGGAGAACTCACTAAGGGAGCTCAGGGTACAGCCCCAATGTGGTAGGGCCTGTGGGAGAGCAGCAGGAAATTTGAGGGGGGCTTTTTCTCTAACTTATCCCCCTCCCAGGTCACCGGCAGCCAGTTGCGAACCCACAGGAAGTTCTGGCCATGCCCCCACCACCACTGTCCATGCGGTAAGCAGTCTTCCCGTCCCTTCTTACAGGGTCCCCTGTCTTCCCTGACTCCACCCCCAAAATGTGCAAGGATGCTAGGGGCAGCCACTTGTTTCCAGTAGAACCTGGAAACTTTTGAGTTCCAAGCTACAGGTGGCCCCTGACAGAGAGAGGCACCATGCCCCTGTCCCAGAATGCCCTCAGGCCCGCTCCCATTGCTGGGGCCAGATGCCTTTCCCGAGGCAGGCACTGAGTTCTGGCTTTTCCTAATCTTCTCTGATGAAAGCAGGCCTCATGGCCTTTCCCCTGCCACTCACGAAACATCAGCCAAGCCACCCTCTCTCCTCTGACCCTGGATGTCACCACAGCTCCTGGGGGCGGGGGTATCTAATGACTCCTAAAGTTCTCCCCTGAGATGAATTCGCATCTTCAAAATGCAGAATCATTATTTCTAGGTAGGGAGAATGCAAAAGAACTAAGCATATTCTGTACTATATAAATTACTTTTCTATGTATCCAAGAGAGAACAGCGGGGAGGGGGTGCTGGCAACTCAGATGGGGTGTGGTCCCAGACTGAATTGGTAATTATTCTGCACTTACAATGAGCATTATTACTCCCCGATTTTATTAAATGTAGCATTTTAACATTTGAAAACGAGAAATGTATATTCCAGCACCACCCAAGAGGCTTGAATCACCCCTTGTCAACCAGACAAAGGGAGCCCGGGTTACAACTTGCGTAGACGGGCTCGTGGGAGAATCCAAGCTCGGAGTAGGTAGAACTAGTACCAAATGCTGTCGTATAGCTAGTAAAACATACCCTCTTGACTTAACTATAGTGATGAGTAGCACCAAATAAGGTTTTTATTCACCAGAAGTTTCTCCCAGAATAGAAACTGCCCACAGTATTTTTCTTGGGAAGCACACTTGTACGGCAACGTTCACTGCTGTCATGTTAGAGTTAACACACCCAGGGAGGCAAAACTGATCAGAAAAAGCCAGTTCCATTGACTACTTTGCATTTTGCTACCCAAACTCTGCGCACTGGAGCAAGCACATGATGATTAGTCAAACTCACTTATACTTGCATCCCCGGCTTGGACATTCCTAAAATGCCAGCAGTTCACACACTGGCCAGGGTGGTTTGGCATTTTGGTCTCAAAGCTGGGACAAATGGTCCAGATTCTTTTCTTATCCTTCTCTCTGACACTTGAGGCCCATAGCAAAAGGAAAATTCTGACAGTGTTCTTTGGGTGAGGATCAGGTTTCAAACACCAAGTCTCTCTGGAGGGACACCACTCCACAGCTGAGAGACAGTCAACCAGAAATTAAGCAGCTGCCCCCCGCCCCGCCCCCACTCCCATAAATCCAGGTTCTGGGGCCTGGGTCTTAAAACATAGCACCTGTCTCCAGTAAGCAGGTGGACTGGCCTGCAGCTGCGGCGCGGTGATGTGGCAGGCTTGCATCAGGGAACACAGGGGTCCTTGTCACTCTGACACACGAGGGGAGGGTGATAAATACATTTTGTTAAGCTCCAGGGACCCCCAGTAGAAAGAAATCTGGTGTAATGCAATAGGCGCACTGCGAGTAAGAAAAGCACTCATTGGCCTGGGCCTGCCAATTCTTGGGCTGTCTTCCCTGGGTTTCTATGGTAATGGTGCTCATTGTAAGTGCAGAATAGTTACCAGTTCAGTCTGGGACCACACCCCATCTGAGTTGCCAGCACCCCCTCCCCGCTGTTCTCGGCATCAGCTAGCCAGAGAGGAATCTTCCCTGGAATGAAGTAGCTAAGCCATCAGGCACTTGGCCCCAGAGCTCCTCCCCACAGGAGCAGCGTGCAGGCGGCAGAGCCACGCGAGAGGGAGAGGGGGGCGGTTTTGCTATTAGACCAAAATCAATGGCAATACCAGTTCAACTCATCTTTCTTTGTTGAGCTTTTGGTTATTTTATTTTTAAGATTTATTATTTATGCATACAAGAGCTGGGGTGTAGGCCAGAGGTGTGTGTGTGAGGGCAGGGGGTGAGAGGATTCACCAGAGAGAGAGGGGAGCAGAACAGGCAGATCTACCAAAATGCACTGCTGAGGGGAGCAGCGGGTGAGGCAGGAGAGGTCTGCTGCGCCATGTGGGAAGCTCCCTGGCTGAGGATGAACTCTTGCTACTGTGGCTGCAGACAGTTTCATGGTGCTGAGACTTATCCCATTGCGCCACCAGGGAGGCCCTGAATTACTTTTCTAACAAAAGGCTTTTTAAATCCTTTTAAATAAAAGAATCTTGGAGTCACTTCTGTACATCTGAAAAAAAGAAAATCCAGGGTGATGTTGCAGCGCTAGACTGCAAGTCTCCGTGGTGGCTACCAACACGCATTGCAGCGGCCTACGGCAAGACCGCAGGCGCCCCAGGGAGGGGCCCCGGATCAGAAAAGCCCTGTTGCAGGACCCCATAGGAAGAGATCCTGCACAGCCCCCGGCTCACAGTGAGTGCACACAGGAACTGACACCCACACCAGAGTGGCAGCGTGTCCTTTCACAGCCCAAAACCTTCCAGACAGGCACCCACTCCTCCGTTTCTCCACTTCATCTCTAGTAAGGACAGGGGGCTGTTTTTTTACTTAATTTTTTCTCACGTGCCTGTGTCTCAGCTCCGTATAGAAAATGAGATCTTTTACTATGTTCTTAAGCCTCCAGTTTAGCGTACTTTGGCAAAGCCGATCTCAAGTGAGCTGGGCGGGTCACCAAGTCAGAACAAGCACGGCGCTGCGTAAGGGCTACAGGGCAACATAAGTCAGGGCCTGCACCCAACCTTCTGACCCAGGCCGAGGCTGGCCCAGGGCTCTGGGGACAGCAGCAGGGTCATGAGGGTGTGCTGGGTACAATGTTTGATCTTCGAAGGTCAGGCTGTGCGCATGAGGAGGCAGAGGTCAAGCTGACGTTTCTTGGGCTTTTCTTGCCCGTTCTAAGCAAGCAGATTCCAGGAAGTTGGGTTGTTATTTTTGCCAGTGGCTGTTTATCATGATGCAGTGAGAGGTCAGGTTTCCTGCTGCAGGGAGCCCTAGTAGCCCCTGATATTTACATAAACAGGCTTTCAAATATTGACTGAAGGTGTGATGTGGGAAAGTGAATTTCAACCCAGTGGGACTGAAGAACAACAAATCATATTTATGGTACAAAAAACGAGGAGAATGCACTCTACCTTTTCAGTCAATTCTTTGATTCCACACGTAGGTATTTGCTATCTGCATTTTTCTGCTATGTGAGATAGAAGTTCCTAAAGTCAGAATATTCAATCCAAATGTTTAGAGATGGCCTCTACATTCTAATACTCTTGAATAAGTCTGATACATCCTACAATTACAAATCAAGCAAAAAAGTACTTTTTTCTGCAAAAGATAAATTAAGGACCCCCATTTATCCTTAATTATTCTACAGAAAATCTTATGCAAAATGATTTAAAACCATCATCAAAGCACAACTCCCAGGACATCACTCTATCAAAACCCGTTCCTTTCTATTGTCTTTGGAAACCAAACCAAGCCAAACAAAAATCTGGCCAAAATGATGGTGAAATAGCTGAAAGTTATTCACCTTCAAAATTGCGGGTGAAATAAATTAGTCACAAACAAAAAGTCAAAGAAACAAACTTGGAAATATTATGGCCTATTGAAACCACAAAGATGCAATTCATATTGCTTTCACAACATAGTTGAAACAACACTCCATGGCTATCGGAAGAACCCTGAGAAGCTGGTCACACAGATGATAATTCCTTTTTGTTTTTTAAAGATTTACTTATTTATGTATACAAGAGATGAGGTGTAGGCCAGAGGTGTGGCGGGGCAGAGGTGAGGGGTGAGAGGTTTCACCAGAGACACAGTAGGAAGCAGACTAGGTGAATCCACTGAAATCCACTGCTGAGGGGATCAGTGGGCGATGTAGGAGAGTTCTGCAGCGCCATGTGGGAAGCTCTGGCCTGGGATCAAGGATCAAACTCTGCAGTGGCTGCTGATAGCTTCATAGTGCTGAGACTTAACCCCTTGCACCACCAGGGGTTGCCCCAGATGACAGTTCCTTTACTGACACTGGCAGGAGGAGGACTGCCTTACCCAGGAAGACACAGAACTTTGTGCAGGTCCAAAATCCCTGATGCTGTCGGGTACGAGGGCACAGCTCTGTCCCCACCATTCCAAAGGGCTGGCTGGTGTCAGGATATTACCAATGGGTCATGCACTGGGCCACAGGAGATCTCCCCTTGCTCCCAGCTTTCCTCCCTGGGGATGTAACACAACACCTTGGCCCCATCTATGGGACTCTCCACAGTGACTCCCAGCCCCTCACCAACATCTTCCCTTCTGGGCAGGACAGAGGACTGTTTATTTCAGCCCCAACACACACACCTGACCAGGCCTGGAAAGTGAAAGTGTGCTTCTGAGAATGGCGCTGCCCTGCAGGAAGGAGTCTTTTACTGGAAAGTGGCTGCAGATGCTCGGTGCCTCCTCCCGCAGAGGAGGAGGGGAGAAAAGGTGGGCTGCTGTTGCCCTGTTCCCCGAAAAGAAGAGGAACTGGGCTCCTTGCAAGGATCTGCAGCCACAACCCACAGGTCCCAGTTGCTCTGATGTAGATTCTAGGAGCTCAGACACCCATCACAGCAGGGCAGTCCAAAAGCCCCAGCCCCATCAGATGTGCTGGGTCAGGCACCTGTCTGAGCCAAGCACGGTAACTCTGCAAGGAAGGGTGGCACCCAGCAGCCAAGCTCGGTTTTCTTCAGAGAAGCCCTTGCTGGTTCTCAGCAGCATAAGACTGGTCCCTTTGGAATGGAGCACTGGGACCAGTTAAGAGCCCGGGTAGCCCCCAACAGGCCTCATGGGGACCCTCATTCAAAAGAGGCAACTAGATACAGCCTGTCGAGGCACAGAGCCTCTGGTTGAACAGGTTATGCAGTGAGTTGCCACAGCAAGATTTTATGCCAATTCAGATTAAAAGGAGATATTGTGTATTTACAATGTGTGTATTCATATACAGTCTCCTTACATATATGAATGCATATATTTAACTTTCTCTTGTTAAATATACTATTAAGTATAGAAAGCTGCAAAAAGCAAACACAAAGCTTAATAAAGTTTAGTAAGGAAACACACCACCCATGTTGGAACCCTGCAGGCCCACCCCCAAATCACACCCTACCATCCCACTAGAGGAAGCTTGAGGATGTTTTACCGTCTTCTGCACTTTTCTTTATTGTATTAGTACCTTTGTATATTCCTGCAGCGTAGAATCTGGGTTTGCCTTTTTTTCTTTCTTTCTTGGTTGTGCTTTATGCCCATAAGCTCCCACACCAGATATGGTCACAAACTTTCACACACATGGGTATATACAAATGACTTAATGTGTTTAGAACAAATTGTCTTCCTCCTACCCATCATGCCAGAGCACTGTACCTTTTAATGCCATTAATAATATAAACCAAAAACACGTCTCAATTTCATAATTTTACAGAATAGACCTGCACATGAGCCTCAAGGATGAATCGCTGAAGACAATTCCCTGGGTGATCACTCTCGACAGTCCCCAGGCTGTGCGATGTCTACTTCCCCTGGACAGGGGCCTGTTTGCCACCGGGGCACTCAGCCAGCCACCATCCTCCTCCGCCACCCTGCCCCAGGCTACGATTCAGGCTCCAGAAGCCTGGGCAGGGGTTTCTACCTGGTGCAGGTCAACCACCAGGAAACTGCCTCCTGCTTACTGGTTTCCTGCTCTCTTTTGATCTGGTGCTGTAGTGTAACAAGAAGGATATTAGGCCTCCTAAAACCTTTGAATCTACTGTCTGCTGATGAAGTGACTGGTGACTGAATTCCTAATAGCCCCTGATGGGGGCTGGCTGCCAGAGTCAACCACATGGTAAGAGGGTTAGAAATTTGAGTGCCACTGCCCCATCCCATCCCCACCCCTGCACCTCTTGCCCTCCCCCACACCACTGAAACAACAGGGTCAGACTGCTTCCCAGATGAACACCTGAGCTCTGCACCCCCTACCCACATCTTGCCCTACACAGCACTTCCATGTGGCTATTACCGATTTATACGCTTTGTAATAAATCAGTGAGTGAAGCACTTCCCTGAGTTCTGTGAGTTGCTCTAGTAAATTATTGAACCCGGGGCCTCTGAATTTATAGCTCCTAGAGCAGAAGCATGAATGTCCCTGGACTGTGTCCATCTGAAGTGAGAACAGTCTGTGGACCTGAGTCCTTCACTTATGGAGACTGTGCCAATTCTAGTGAGTGTCAGAACTGATTCAAATCCTTGAAAAACTGAGAATCGTTGTTTGGAACAATATAGAACAAGTTGCAAGGACAGAGAGAGTGTAATTTCTACTCCACAATGCCAATGTTTTTTGCTAGTCTTTAAGCCTGCCTGCAGGGGGTTAGTAGGTTCTTCTACCTGGCGTCTCCCCCCATTGTCTGGTAGACCCAGAATCTTCCCCTCCCATCTATTAGTGCAGAAGGACTCAGCAAGGTCCAAAAAGCTGCAGCCTACACCTCCTTTTCCTCTCGTGCCCCCAAAACCCACCTCAACACACTCATCTCCAAGTGTCCAAGGTCCAGGCCCCGGTCTGTGGCCTCTCCTCACGCTTGACATGAGTTAACATGCTTCCTGTTTTGTCTCCACAGCAGCCTTGCCTTCTGTCTCTGCCCCAGGCAACTCCCAGCAAGTTCCCCTGACTCCAGGCGTGGGCAGCATGGAGGCAGGTCCACGGCAGAAGTGCAAAGGCAAGCCTGGAGTCCACCCGAGAGGAGGCCATCTGCAGGGAGGGCCAACCAGGGGCCAACTCCAGCAGTTCCACGGAAGAGCATGGAGACACTGCCTGCCCCTGCCTTTCCCCAAGCAAATGTTCAGCCTTCCTTTGAAGAAGTTTCTGCTTATTTCTGTGTGCCCAGCATCCCATTGCCAGCCCTCAATAGAGACCTCAGATTGGATAGGAAGAAGAGGGAGCTACAGTGAAGACTGCATCGTAGGTGTAGAAGGCAAGAGGGTCACAGCAAGATGACAGCAAGATTCTGCACCAAGACACAGGGCCAACGCTGAAATCGACTGTGACTGGTGTGTGAGCATAGGGGACACGTGGGACTACTATTCTCTTTGAAATAGAGATAACAAGGTAAAATCCTGCTGTGGTGATAAACTGAAGAAAACATTAGGGAGACTTTGTAAATGGAATGAACACACTTGAAGGGAAAGGCTAGATGAATGAGGAAGACAGAGACTGTCCCACCACCAGGCCTGCAACCCAGAGGAACCAGCTGTCCCCCGAACCTTCAGGGGGCCCTGGGGGCAGCCAAGAATGCTGGTCAGCAGGAGCTGGTCAGAGGGAGAGGAAGTTGGAAATAGGGGCAGAACAATAAGTTGAGAATAAAGCAAGTGAAGATGAGGCTCTGAGTGTTCCCATGACAGGGCTTTTGGCAAACCAGCTAAGGCGCATGCGCGCAAGGGAGTGAAGCGGCTTTCTGCAGAAGGGGAACTCAGCCTGCACTATGAAACCTGGAGTCTTAGATGTCTGAGCAGTTTCTTGCCGTCTAAAAAGTGGGGTTAAAATACACATCTACATATAGAGGAGTAAAAAGGTAGCCCCCAAATTAAAATATACATTTATGTCATTTCTCCCCCATTGGCCATCCCTTAGCCAGGGACGGAAGTCTTAGAGTAGAGACATGTCTTTCATGTGGCAAACAGGGATGATTGGAAACCGGAATAGAGCCAAAGAGTCCCTGGAAGTCACAACCAGCTAGCGCTTGAAGGTTTCACAAATGGCTTGTTTTTGTCTGAAATGACATCGCTGCCCCTACAGGTCTGCCCACCTGTATGTTCTGTTCCTTTCACTTTGGGAACAAAACAAATGGTGTGATAACTGTTGACAGTTTTCTGCACAGTGTTCTTTGTGCCGAGTTCAAAGAGCGGCTCTCACGCTCCACCCAGGTCCATCGTAAGTGATTCTGGACAACACAAACTTGTTCAAGGGCGCAATGATTTCACCAAGATTACAACCACGCAGCAGGCTGGAGACGAACATTCAGAAAGCAGACACCAGGGAGGGTCCAAGAGCACCCCAAGGGTGCCTCAAGGGGGTGGCTCACCCAGAGCATTGCATGCCTAGAAGTCAGGCACAGATGACAGATAGAAAAATTGAGCCAGGTTTCACAACGTGAGGATCAAGCGCTCTGCGTAAAGAGCTTGTCCTGCCAGGGTGTGCAAACAGGCTCTGGACTGTTTGCTAAAGTGCATTCTTGTGCATTCGATGAGTCTGCAATGCAGCCACTTTAATTACTGCACCCCACTGAGCAGCCTGGCTACTTTGTGACCCTTGAAGACCCCGGGTTGCTTTAGTGAGGGTTCTCCAGCCCTAGGGGTGCTCACGATCTCTCTCGTTTCCAGGGGCTGTGACGGGTCCATGCTGCGGCATCCTCTGTCTGGCACAGAGGAAGTGTTCCCAATATATTGACTTTACAAATGCCATAGGCATCACTCAGACTCCATGAAATCTTGGTCTTATTTATCCATCCCTCTCCAGCCTCGCCCTGATTCTTAGATTGGTTCTGTACATAGATTGGGGTGGGGGGAGGGGGGAATTTTGTTTCAGCTTCCTTGCAGGTGCTGTCTCTTAGCAACAGCAGAGTCCCTTATCCCTCCCCAGCCACAGCTGAGTGACGGAGAATTAAGCTGTCTTTGCCCCTCACGTCACAGCTACAGGTGCACTTTGTGTCTGATGACAGGGGCCCCCTTACATGCAATTATTTAGTGGAGGCTGTTTGCAAATAGCCTCCTCACTAGTTGACAGCAGCAAGAAAAACTTCTATCAGGTGGTATCAGGAAGAGCTGAGACCAGATGGGGTGGTCTGGGCTGTAGCTACAGGTGGCACAGGTACAGATGAGGGTTCCCCTCTTTCCCACCACACTGCCCCTCAGAGGTGCATGCCCACCATGCCTGCTAGAGGACAAGTGGACACTCCTCCTGCTCGCACAGGTGTCTTTGGGAGCCAGGGCACCTTGCACACTGGGGCAACTTGCCGCTTCCCTTTAGGAGCCATGAAATTGGGCCTCTGGCTTCCCACAGGGCCGGGCTCCTAAGGGCACTGAGACTCCCCAGCATGGACAACCCTAGAGTAGAGCCCGTGTCCCAAGACAGGAGGGCAGAGGAGCACAGAGAGCAAAAGCTCTGGCTTCTCCCTGGTCCCATCTGATCCCTGCTCTGTCCCCACCTGGGCACAGAAATCTACACTGCCCCCGAGACACGATTTGCTGATCTGCAGTCCTCTCAGATGCTGGCCACCACAGAAAGCGTCTCCCACATAGCAAGTAGCTGCCATGGGGTAAATGTTCTCTTTCCAAGGTGAAGTAACTCCTCCCCACACCCCACTGCTCCCTGTCCTGAGCAGCGCACTCTGCATTCTGCTCTGTCTCCCACGATACATGTCCAAGACCCTACATCAGCCCGGGCAGGACCCTACTTGCGTCACAGTTTCCCCTGAGGCAACCCGCTGTCAGCCATCCCTGCCCCAGTGCCCTCTCCATCCTGCAAGATTGCCACCTCCACTGGCCGCTTCACAGAGACCACGTGAGGCGGGAGAGTAGGGCCCAAGGAAAAACAAGGTACTGCTGCTAAAAAAATAGGAAAAGGTGCTGAGACCATGCACACACTCTCACTCATGCATGCACACATTCACACACTCATGCATCACACTCATACATATGCACTCCTCATGCACACACACACTCACTCATAGGGGCACTCATATATACACACCCTCACACATACACACTCATCACGTACTCCATTCATGCATATTCTCATATACATGCACACAATACACAATCCCATATATACACTCTCACATGCAGGCACACCCACTTGCACAAACCCTCACCCACACATGCTCACCCGTTTACATATTCACATATATGCACACATACTCTCAAACAAGAGGCACACATACACTCACTTACACACAATACATGCTAGCATATATACATGCTCTCACACATCAAAGACAGTCACACAAGCACACAGGTATGCACATATACACACTCATACACTCACATACATACACATTCACACTCACGTAGTCACACATTCCTATAGCAACACACTTCATGGGCTTGCACTTTCATAGATTCACAGATTCACAGACTCACAGATACACAGACACACACATATACACACTCACACTTATACACACGCAGGCTGATGCTCACCCCGAGCCCAGGGCACCAGGGGACACAGGTTCCATGACAGAGCTCTGATGGACATCTTGGGCCCCAAGCAGCCCGCAGTCCTGAGGGTGAGAGGCACTGCTTTTCCAGGAAAGGAGGAGCAGAGACAGAGGGTGCTCTCCACCTGCTCGGGAGATAAGAGGGGCCACACAGGTGACTGTGGCGTGACAGTGGGGACTCCACAGCAGCCAGGTCACCATCCACGTTTGAGGCCCCTGGCCCGAATGTGGGCAGGGCAGCCACACAACCAGTGTGGAGCGTTTTCTGCAAGGGGCTTGTCTCAGATCCTCTTCCCCTGGATGTAAACCCTGGGACAGGGTGCAAATGTGAGTCAGAGGCCCCTGGAGGTGCAGGGCAGGGAAGAGGAGAGGCAAAGAGGCAGCAGGAACTGGCTTATCAAATTGTCAGGGTTTTGTGAGCTAGCTATTAAATCCAGCTATTACCAAAAATTAGATCAGTGTACAATTACAGTGTACGTTATATCAAAATAAAGGCACTGCTACACTCTTGGCTCCCGAACAATTTTAGCAGGTTTCTTACCGACCATGTTCCCAAGACTGCTGAGCCTGGGCTGGTGTTGACACAGAGCTGGGCCCAACTCTGAGTCAAGGATCTGGGCAGCCAGCTGGACTTTAGCCAGGGCACATTTGCATCCTGGAAAGCCGCAAATGCTACAATTAGGGGTGTGTGCATCTCTGGAGAACCATTTACTAACAGCACATGCCTGGTTGTGTTAGCACATAACCTAGGGGTGTCCAGGGACCACAAACTATTAAGGGGCTCGTGATTTAAAAGGGATTCAGTCATCCTCATGTACAAGGGCAAAGGAAGCAGACTCCTATTTTGAAAAATTTTTAATAGAATTGGTGTGTATAGAGAGAAGAAAGGATTTCAAATAATAGTTTCCCAATGAAACTCTAAAAATTACTCATCCCATCCTAACCAAATACCCAGCCAGTCAGAGTTGGCCCAATGTGGGGACACTGAGGCCTGAAAGTTTGACACAAGGGTAAGGTAACTTCTGGCAGGGATCTACAATAAAAAAGTAGGTCCCAGAGAAGTGGAACATAAGGAGAGACTCAAAATTTAAATACACTACATCAAGATACTGGCTGCCATTGTCTCTGCCAAGAATCAAGAGCAGCCTCCCCACAGGTCTCTCACCCACATATCTCTTCCAAGTATCTCTTCTAAGTGTCTCTACAGGTCTCTCTTCTATATATCTCCTCCTGTGTGTGTCCTCCCAGCAGTATCTGTGTAAAAGTTGAAGCCCAAGTGCAAGAGCACACATGTGTCACTTATAAGCCTGACCACTTAACTCCACCCCTGGTTCCCAGTGGCCCCTTTTTCAGGAAGTCAGCTTTATGGCATGCTGGAAGTTGTAATCCTTGGCGACTGTAATCTAATAGGCATGACAATGGGGGTGGAGTTCATTCAGAAGGTCATTCACAGGTTCAGAATTTGCTCCTATTGTTCCTCTAACAGTTGGAAGGTGTATTGTTAGCCATGGATACCCCCAGGTATCCTCCCCCAGAGGAACCCTTTGAACACTTGCTGGCTGAGTCATCCACACCAAGGCATTTGCCCACCAGCCCTGTCACTCACTGTCTGAGAGCAGGGTGAGTGTGGGGGGCTAAATCCCAGCAGTTCTCTTTGCAGGAGCTGAGCCAGCTCTGGCATTCAGAGACAGTCTAGAGGCAGAGGCTGCGGGTAGAGGGCACTGCAGCTTTGGGTAAAGAGTTCTCTAGTTTGGCCTTATCTCTATGCTCTCTTTATCTTTCTGCATTTATCCTACCTGACAGTAAGCATTCACAGGATCACCAAGGTGCATGGACCTCTAATTCATACCTTGCAATCTCACATCCCAGTGGCCCTTCCCACTGACCCCAATCCCAGACCTTTTCAGTAAAAGAAATGTGTGCTCCCTAATCCCAAGAAAATCAAACGCCATGTTGTGCAGGTGGGATGGGAAGAACCTGCTCAGAGTTTTTACAGATCACAGAAGAGCTAAACTCTGAGATGCCAGCTGTTTTGAGCAGCATTCCATCCTTTTCTATGACTATGGTCTACAGCTCATCACGTGCCTGTCCTTTGCACAGCCTGAGGTCACAAGGAAAGAGGATTGCATGGGGCCAGAACTGACTCTCTGGCAGGTTCCCACCCAAAACCCCACACTCCCGCTCACATTGTCACAGGATCCAGGAACCTGGCCACCTGCCTGAGCCTGGGGACTCACGCTGGGCTTGTGGGAGCCCAGTGTGTTTGCTTTAAGTGTATTTCTGCTTTATCTAAAAGTACAAGCTTTAGATGATTTCTTGACTTGCCCTTGAGTTTAATATACTCCCAGCATGTGGTGCTAACAAGCCTATTTCATTGACTAGAGAAAGATAGAAGGCTAGGAAGAAAAAAAAGGATGCAACTGTTGACTCAGGAGGACCACGCTTGGGATACTTTCATTGTAGCCAGAGGTAGGGCTTAGAAAAAGCAAAGCCTTTGGATAGCTCTGCCTGGACAAACACACAAAAAAATAAGTGATTCAAGATTCTTGTGTTTCAAACTTGGTTCTCATTTCTCCAGGCAGTCGAGTGAGTCAGACAGACAAATTAATCAGATGGTGAACACCCCAAAGCCAGCTCTGAATTCAACAACATGAGATGCAGGGACTATTATTGCATGTGGCAAAGCCAAACAGGACTGAACCCCATAACCCTCTCCCTGGGCAGGCACAAGAGCCAGGGAGAAGCAAGCCCATCAGTATGTGACCGTCAGAGTTCACACACACCCAGGCCCCCAGACAACCACTATTATTGTGGCATCAGCAACAACAAAGCTTTCTCTGTGGCTGGCACCTACCAAGCCATGGTCTGCGTGCAATCACAGGTCATGATGGGTGAAGCTATGCTTCCTAGGCCTATTTGCAGATGGCAAACAGGGGCAGAGTTTCCCCAACAGCAATTGTTGATTGCATGAGCTCAATTACAAATTGGGACAGATGCACCTCACACCTAAAATCAACAGTGGTTTAAAGTATTTGGGGACTAAAATATCTTTCTTCATTTCAAGGGAGAGATCAGTGCTAGGTTTCTGTAAGGACGGACCACTGGAATTGCTCACACAAAGCTCCACATAATCCCTGTTTTCAGACTGCAAGTGGTCAGTTATGTCCACTTTTTTTATATGACCATGACAAAGTAAGATCTATACTAATGTCAACTTGTTGATGGAAAAGGAAACAATTGCTAGCAAAGATGATTGTTTCATTCAGACCTGATTCTTTTAAGTCATGCAATTGTTGCCAAGTAGATCAAGGCGTTATCTGTGAACCTATCCAGGAGGTACTGATTGCCTTTTTTTCTCCCACATTAAGATGAAAATCCTTCCATTTTAAACCCTTTTGGCTATCTACTTTACTTTTCATTCTGACCTTGCTTTCTTTGTCTTTCAATTTTCTAAGCTTTCAGTGCTTTTACCCAGTTATATTTTGTTGATACAAAAACATGTTTAATCAAGGATGTTGATGTGAACATTCGTGGAAATTCTGAAAGAGATTTCTGGGTCTATTCCATATGATCTGCCTCTTTTGTCCACAGAAACCTGTGTGATGGCCCTCTCCCGAGAAAGCTCACATGCAAAGGAAACAAGAGAAGGTAAGGAACTTTCCAAAGGTGAGCATGTCCATCCCATGAGCAAACCCCTCTGGGAAGAGGCCTATCTTATGGTTCAAGAACCCTACCCCCAAGGGTGACAATAAGGTCATGGAAAGGATTGGGGGTGGAGCAGGAGAGAGCTTGGGATTTGGAAGCAAAGGCTGACTCAGGGTCAGGGAGCTCCCCTGATTCTAGTGAGCGCTACAAGTCACAGAGATCACGGGGGTGCTGGAGACTGACTGAGCTGACTTGGCCTGGGCACTGGATTGAGCTTCCCTGGCAATGCCTATCCAAAGACCTCAGTGCTCTCATCACGCCCAGAGCTCTGGGGCCATTGCTGCCTCCCTCTAGATGAATATTTAGCGGTCATCCTGATGAGCCAACTATCAGATGCCCCCATCATGTTTTCTGGTACAGGAAGCTCAGAAATATGCAAAGGAGTCCCCTCACCTGGCTGAGGTTGAAATCACCAGTCAACTTAGTGTGGGTTGAAATTCTTGTTAATTTAGAACATAATGCGATATCCCTTGCACTTAAATTGTGGTGGAGTATATCAGTTGCCATCATACACAATTACATAAAACAGAAATCACATGATAACAACTTAAAGAAAATAGGGATTATTTATGTCTTGCATAGATAAGTCCAGGGAAGTCAGTTTCATCTTCCTTCTAAAGTTCCATTTCCCCATCCTGAGTGAGTGGCTTCCATCTGCAAGACTAGTTCCTGGTCCAAAATAACTGCTGGAGCACAGCCATCATGTCTGCATTCCAGGCAGGAAGAAGGAAAAAGGTGAAAGAGTAAATGAGAGTGTGCCAGTCATCCCCTCCTTTCAGGTGCCTTCCTGGAAGCCCAACTCACTATCTGTTGCTTTAATCCCAGTGTCCAGAATTCAAGCACAGCCTCACCCATTTGCATTGGAGATTAAGAAAGATGAATTTTTTAGTTGAACTCATTGTTATTGCCAGTAAAATAAGGGTATATAGCTAAGAAGGAAAGAGAGATGGGTACTGGGGAGAAAAATTATAATTTCTGTCACTTAAAGTAAAATTAAAAATATGTGTACCTACCCTTGAATGTTTGCATATAATTTCTCATTTGGTCTGTTTACCTCATATTAAAGACTCCCAAAATAGTGACTGATAGTTCTTCATTACTTTCCTTGTATTTTAATTTCAAATCTTAAATTAAGTTGGTATTATAAAAAACAATCCCAACATTTTCTTAGCCATTGGTGGGTGGAACCAACAAATGCTCACCTAAAATATCTCCAGCACTTCGTGTTCTCCTCAGGAAATGAAATGATCATTTAACAGCAGAGCACAGCCGTGGAGAACAACATCAGGACACATTGTGTACCAAATACACCAAAAAGATTAATGATTTCCTGACACTCTTTGAATAAGTAGGTTGGACTTGTACTTAAAAACATGATAGAAGCCATGTTTTGATTCACAAATAGAACAGAGAGAGGAAGAAGAGCTGTTTGGCTGAAGCATCTGGAAGAGATTTCAAAGAGAAAACAAGAGAGAAGAAAAGAACGTTTAGCCCAGGTGAGTTTTTGAAAGTGAATTCATTCAGCAATGAAGGATGAACCAGAGAGAGGGAAGAGCTAGCCTGAACGTCCCCTTCAAGGAAGGGAGAACACGGGACTTCCAGGCAGAGGACGCCTCTGGGCACCCGAGGTGGTGTCAGCCAGCTGGAGCTTGGCTGCCCTCCCAGGAGAGAGGGCAGCTGTGGAGCAGGAGAAAGGAAAAGCTGTCCTCTCTTCCCATGTCCAGAAAGGGAGGCTCCAGGTGTGTTTATATCTGACAAAATGGCAGGTCAACATATGCCCTTTGCATTAATTTCCACACATCTCATCCACCTTTGAAAATTCCCAAATAAATGAAAACTATTAGAAATACCATGCCAGCAATTCCACTGTAGGTCATCTAGCCAAAGAACATAAAATCACCAATTCAATTATATGCTCTGCAATGTTTAGTGCAGCATTATTTACAGTAACTGGGACATGGAAATGATTCTAAATACTCACTGACAGAGGACTTGATGAGGAAGAGGTAGCACTTCCACACAATGGAATATGACTCAGTCATAAGGAAAGACAAAAGTGTTTCAGTTTTCAGCAAAATGAAAGGAGGTGGAGAGAATTATGTGGATTCAAGCAACTTGGAATGACAAAAGGTGTGCATTTACATAGTGAACTATTTGACAAAGTAAAATACTTAGAGTAGATGTGATAAATGAAGTGAGGTTTTGTGAGGTTAAGAGGAGGGGAGAAGAAAAGGTCAAAGGGATATAAAGGATGGTTGGGGAGAAATAAAAAAATAAAATCAATAAGAAGAAAAGCACAACAACAGCAACAAAAAGCAAAGCCTTCGGCTCTGACAACAAAATGGTGGCTACCAGAGGGGAGGGGACGGTAGATGGGAAAACAAGTATGGTGCAGATAAAAAAAAGTACAGGGCCTCCCTGGTGGTGCAGCGGTTGAGTGCTACACTGTGGAGCTGTCGGCAGCACACGATGCGGGCTGGACGCCCAGCCAGGGAGAATCCCACATGGCGCGGCAGACCTCTCCTTCCTCACCCCCTGCTCCTCTCAGCAGTGTATTTCTGATCTGCCTGTTCTGCTCCCCACTCTGTCTCTGGTGAACCCTCTCACCGCCCCACGCCTCTGGCCTGTACCCCAGCTTGTATGTATAAATAAATAAATCTTAAAAAAAATACAATGCAAACAATTTCAAAAGCTTGTATAATCCATGACTTTCAAATATTCGAAATACTGCCCCTTTTATATTTAGTCTTAATAAAAGAAACCATCATATTGTCAGATACCAAACTCTTGAGATTCAATCTGAACTTCTTAGTCTTTCAAAAATATGAAGAAAAAATTTCCAAATATTTTAGGGAGGTATTGTGCTGCCATTGTGTCATCCTCTGGTCTACTCACAGGAGAGTGAGTGGCAATCGCTTGTCACTAGAGCCCTGGGGGCATCTCCCCTCTGTCCCCTCCCCATTAGATCTTCAAAAGGTTGGAAGCACTGTGGGAAGATGTGGACATTTATTCCCACACTAGCACAAAGGAGCGCCTATGGGGGTGCTGAAGCCTTACTGGGAGAGACACCTTGGGGTCTTTAGTTGCTCCTCCTGAAATCACCCTCTCTCTTTCCTTGTCAGGAGGTAACATGGGCAAAGTTGTTCTGGGAAGATTAATGTGGCAGGTGTGAAAGGTGGCCGGCGAGAGCAAGGGTGGTCGGTGTTGGCAATGACATCTGGTTGCTTTCTTAAAAGAATCCTTGCAGGTAGACACGTGTGTATGCCTGCTTGCCACTCTCTACCAAGACTGGGAACACACTAGAAAATAATGGAGACTGCACCAACTTCTAAAACAAGAGAAGGTTCTACAATGCAGAGTGCCTCACCAACCACTGACTGGACAGCCATCCATCCCCTTGACCTACACATCACTCATTGGACTTGGTGATCAAAGCGCCCCAAACCCGCCCACCATGCCAGCCACCGAGGAGTATCCATTCTCTTCAATGGGAAGTTTCCATGACTTCAATAGTACATGGTTATATTATTGCAGGTTAGTGAGATGAGAACAGGGACTAGGTCTCCCCTGACCTCTATACCTCTATCTTGATGTTGGTCTCTTCCCCCCCACTTCTGTCTCCGCCTTTTTTTTCTCTATGTGTGTGTCTCTACCTCTGTCTCCTCTCCTCCCTCTCCTTCTCTCTCTCTGTCTTTAACACACACACACTATACCTCACACTATACCTCTTCACCTCCTTCCTATTTTCCAACTTAAAAAAAAATGAGTGCTTGGGATAAGAAAGGATCCATGAGGTTTAGACAACTCTCATTCTCTTATGTATTCAAATGTGCATCTTTGCAAATTGACAGTGGACTCAAAATACAATTCAAAGTGTCATCCAAAGAATAATAAACTACATTTGCCCTGTGTCTAGGATAGCCATTATTTTGTATAACATCAAAAAACTTGAGAGTGAAAGTAATACAAAACTTGACTCTTGTGAGTGTTTGTTCCATGCACAGTGAGATTTGCTGGTTTTTTAATTTGTTTTTGGAATTCAAAGGGCAGAGTTGTCATTCCCCACAGCACCATCAGACTCCAGTCATGTGTCAAAACTGAGACTTCCTAGATGTGAGCACGTTTTCATTTACAGTGTTTCAACTGCACAAACAGTTACAGATAAAATGTCACTCAGGGTATAAGATACTAGGAGATCTGTGCTTTAATGCCAAAAGCTATTATAATTGTATTGTCAAGACACCAAAGGCAATGAGGGAGGATGACTCAGAAAATGAAAGTTCTGAATAATCCCAACCTCAGAGACAGCTGACAGGAAAATGCCTTTAATTATTCGAGACCTGTTGGGTAAGTGTCAGTTGTTGTCTACTCTTGCCAGAATTACAGATGACCCTGAAAGGGTGATTTTGGTGGAGCATTGAGAGGAAGGAAAATGGGCCTGGGATGATGGAGAAGCTCATCTCAGGAGGGTGACTGAGACATGACAAAGAGAAATGGAGAAGTGATGGGGGAAAGGTGCTGCCGAGGGCAGAGGAAGGATTTCTGAAGGGAAACATTAGAGCTTGTTTTATGACATCAAGTGAAAGGCGGAAGCCTACGTTTCCTTTCAGTCCTTTTGCCTTCTCCATTTTAAAATATCTTTGTCTGAATATCAGATGGTGTAATAACATTTGTTTCCCCTCATTAAAATTGACTTTAAATATCAGCACTATCAAGCATCTTCAGCTACTGCAGCATGAGTTCGATCCCCAACCAGGGAGCTGACCCACATGGCACAGCAGACCTCTCCTGCCTTGCTCGCTGTTCCTCTCAGCAGTGTATTTCAGTAGATCTGCCTGTTCTGCTCCCCACTCTGTCTCTGATGAGTCCTCTCACACACACCCCCACCTCTGGCCCACACCCCAGTTCTTCTATGCATACATAAATAAAAATAAACCTTGTTTAAAAAATGAAAGTAAAATTGACTTTAAAAGCTCATGAGCAAAAGTATAGTGTAGTTTGGGTATCCTGATCTCTGCACTCTTTTGTGTTCCTTTCTTTTTCCTGATGCTGTAAGCTTCCTTCTTTTCACTTTTCCTTTCTGTTTAAGATGTATATTTAGACTCTCTAAGGGCAGGTCCTATAGAGGCAAATTCTTTCACTTCTCCTTTATAGGAACATGTCTTCCTTTTTTTCTTCATTTTTGAACAACAGTTTCACTGGATTTAGACTTCACAGTTAATGATTCATTTTCTCAGTCTTTGAAAACTGTGTTCCTCTTCCTGCCTTCATGATTTCTGGTGAGAAACCCACATCATCTGAATCAGTGTTCATTCCTAGTGATGTGTCATTATCTCTGCCTGCTTTATTTTTTCCCTTTGTGCTTAGATTTCAGAAGCTTACTTAAGTGTCTTGGTACGGATTTCTTTGGGTTTCTCCAATTTGGGATTCTTTTTAGCTTCTTGAATCTATAGGTGTATCTCTTTTGCCAAATTTGGGACATTTTCAGGCATTCCTTCTTTGAATATCCCTGCACTTCTATCTCTCCTATGGAACTCTGATAATATGAACATGGGATCCTATTAGTCTATGAAATTCTTCATTTTTTCCCCCAGTCTATTATCTTTCTGTTTTCCAGATGGGATAGGTTCTATTGATCTTTCTTCAAGTCAGTTGCCTGGCAAACTCCCAAACGACTGATGAAAGAAACTAAATAAGATTAAGTCACAGGAATTATGTCTATTTGGTGGCTGTAGTCATGCCTTAAAATGAAACCAGTTAGGCCAGTTGAGTGATAGTTTTATATTCTGCTTGGATACAAATAGGAAGAAAAAGATACTTGTAGTTGAAGCAAGTTAGAATTTTGGCAGCTATTATAAAGGGAACTAGAGATCAAGGAAGTTGGTTGTAATGAGAATTCATAGATTAGGATGAAGAGATCATTGAATGGAAGTTCTCAGTGGAGTTTAAATCGAAGTTTAAATTGTTGTGCAGCAAGAGAATAAGAGGCAGTTTCATGTTTTGGTGTGCTCAGAGTTGAGATTATGTATATTGGTCCAGGATACGATGGACTGACTGAGTAGGGTAAAGGAGAAAGTGGATGGTGATTAAAAAAGATAATAATAACATGAGGGTTATAGATGGACCATCCAGAAGGTGACCAATATCATTTATTGTCCAAATGTCCATCTTTAAGAATGAAAGAAGTGTCAGTAATAATTGCTCCAGGATAATAGGTCTAAATTGGGACTATCCCAAAGAAAGCAAGATATATGACCGCCCTAGTTACACACGAGGTTGGTGACATCACTGTGAATAATGACCCCAATAGAGCAGGGCCGAGGCTATGACTGGCTCTCACATCTTCAATGACTGAGAAAGACCAAGTCAGAAGATAGTGGCAGTAAGCAATGGTGGAAGATGACAGAAACCAATGGGGCTTGTCCTCAGACATAGGTGCTTTTAGGTTAGGGAAGAAGGAGAGGGAGTTTGGGAGAAGAGCAAGAAGAAAGAGAAATTAGCTATATTCCCTGTTCCTGTGGTAGGCAGCATGCAGGAAAAAGACCCAGCATCCTCTTGAGATATCTGTAGTGAGAATGCTGCTTCTGGAGGACAGACAACTCAAAAGGTTAAAAAAAAAAAAAAAAAGATCAGAGATATGCTTGAAGGTACAAGGCCCAGAAGATAGTGTGGTGGGAGAGAAGGAGTGTGCCTTGGGGTCAGATGAGCATTTACAAGATGCTGTGTGGTAAAGGGTCTTTAGCTAGAGAATCTATCTGTCATCTGTGAGTGTGAGTGTGAACAGTGATTTCACTGTTCGGCAAAAGAGGGGTTCGATCCATTTGAAAACTGAACTCCCTCATGAGGCCCGTTATTCACCTCCTCGCATTGGAGAGGGTGTGGGGGGAGGCAAAGTGTGGGAGAGAAGGATACCCCCACCATGGTAATGTGAGGCTTCTAGTAAGGTGTTCCAAAATAAGCTGCCTTGCTAGAGTCTCTGAACCTGGCATTTCCTCTATATTTTGATGAAATGTTGCAGTTTCCGTTCACCTTCTGGACTTCTTCCACTCTATATTCAGATGAGCTATTGTGTAAAACTTCCCCCTCCTTTCCCTTCAGCCATATTTTCCTAGAACTGAGAGATTTAAGAATTGCATGTTACAGCAATTTAATAAAAAAAAATTTTTTAAGCCTACAGGATGAATTGTCTGGTTTGCTGAAAAACAATAAGTGTTCTGAGAAACATTTACATTATCATCAGGCATAAGCTGCTATGCAGAAATTGCAACATGGTAAAGGCCTGATTAATAAGAATTTTTGTATTTCAATTGTATAATACAAAGAAAAATTGATATCTTCCATCTTAGTGCACTTTCCTAAAGAAAACAGATTTAAATCTTCTCCTATGGACTTGAGGTAAAAATTTTCTGATTTACCAAATCAACCTGAAAGGGATGATATGAAGTAGAATTAGTTCCTTTGGTCCATGTGACAGAAAGAGTACATGGTGAGTCATTTGACAGAAGGCAGTGGTTTCCAGGAGGTGAATGTGCGATCTAACCCTTCAGGTACAGTCCCTGTGTGTGGCAGCCTTTCAGGCAATGGCAATAAACGTAGCTGATCGGTCTCAAGACAAATCATTTGTACCTGTGGGTCCTCTCTGGCCGCTCAGAACAGTTATTATAGGTGGCTTTCAGTACTTTGTATGACTCACAACACTTGTGACCAACTGTGTGGGGTTTCTCCCACCAACAACAATTCTCCAACTCTAGTCACCATGTAGGTGTCCTACAATTCAATTTGATCCTGATACTCCCAGAATTCGTGCAGACCCCACAGGTCAAGGACTCAGTCCCACAAGACTGCCCACACTTCAGATGCCAGTTACAAGTATCAAGTACCTGGGTACAATGTTGGGGTTTCCCCCAACACATGACACAACTTGGAAACTTGGCTGTAATGTCAGGGGGTTCCCATAACCACCTCCCTTTCAGGTTCAGTAATTGACTAGAACAGCTCACACTCTGCAGGTAAATAGTTTACGTACTAAGTTACAAGTTCATTATACAAGATACAACTCAGGAACTGCCCAGGTAAAGAAAGGCACAGGATGAGAACAAGTTGGGGAGCATGCAGCTCCCACATTCTCTCTAGACACACCACCCTCCAAGCACCTCCGCCTGTTCACTAACCTGGAAACTCTCCAAACCCCACTGTTTAGGGATTTTTTTTTTTTTTTTGGTGGTTTCATTACCCCAGCAAGGTTGATTGAATCCTTGGCCATTGATGATTAAATGGACTCCACCCCTCTTCCCTGACTGGTGGGAGGTGGGGTTAGGTGGAAAGTTCCAGCCTTCTTATCAAGGATTGGTCTTCCTGGCACCAATCCCCATATTAAAGCTATCTTGAGGCCCTGAGTTTCCAGTTATCTCATTAGCAAACAGAAGACACTCATTACTACAGAAATTCCAAGGTTTTTAGGAGCTGTGTGCCAGGAACCAGGACAATTACGTGTAAATTTCTTAATGTATATCACAACCTCCTAAGCCCTGAGTGTTTCACAGACAAGTGAGCTAAAAAAACAAATAGATAAACAAAAATTTAAAAATAAGATTTTTCAGAAAAATTGCAAAATGTGATTATTTAAGTTAACAGTGAGTTAGTTTAGCTAAATTTTCTTGTTTTCACCTCCACTTGCCTCCAGGAAGCATGTCATTAGCTTTGCTTAGTCCACTAGAGGAGGCCTGTACAGAATATTTTAAATACAAGAGCTGCAAAATTAGTTGCCAGCCTTTATGAGCCAGAATATCTCACATTTAAAATACCCAAGCATCTATTTCCTCCTGAAAAGCTGTATAATTTGGAGGGCTCCCAGTCTCACGCGGGACATGAGCCCTGTTAGTCAGCTGAGGCCTGCCGGTACCTTGTATCTGTTATGTCTGGTCAGTCTTACTAATTCACATTGAATGATTATCCTTGGAGACAGCTGAGTTAGCAACTACCACTTGCAGAAAACACTCATCTGATGACTCACCACCTTCTTTCTGCTGTATGCATATAAGGTTGCAATTCCCAAAGTTGATTATTATTTTGAGTATCCATTCCAATACCCATCTGGTCCTACTGTACCCAGGAGCTTCCAGGCCTTTGGGATGCAGGGATGAAATATACACCTCCCTCCATACTGTGCAATGCAGACATTCACCTGGGCTGTGGTACCTGATTCTCAGTGTCTACCCAGGAACCAATTTTAAAGAACATATATGGTCCCATAGTCTCTGTATCTAAATTCCAACATCCTCCTCTTTATTGTGTAGTCTAGGTATATTGTGCTTACTATGATTTTTATCAACCTATATGGCTCCATCTTTATCGTATTTTATCGATACAGCCTCTTGTATGGAAGTCAGGGTTTGAATAAATAAAATGTAAATATTCACAACACAACTTAGTAGCTGTTATGAAGTGGTTTCAGAATACTCGGGATTTGTATGAACTCAATCTGGAAGTGAGGGAATAATCTCCTAGAAGATTACTTGTGGAAAGGGCCAGATCTTACTGAAACCCTGCGTTTCAGCTGCTGCATCATTTCTGTATGGGCGTGTCTAGAGTAATGTCACTGTGATCAGCTCAAAACCAGGACCCACCACACACACGAGTGAGCAAGGCAAAAAAGCAAACTGTATGTCTCGGGGCACTACACAGCCTTGAACATGACCAGCAACACATATGAACCTTAAACTCCTCTTGGTAAATGAGAAAGTAAAATAAAATGAAAATCGAGGGGTAGATGAGTGCATAGGACTCAGGCAAATTGGTTAGCAATACAGGTGTCAGTGATAAAACTAAGGAGAAAAGCAATACGCTCGTGAGAGTGGAGAAAACATTAAGTTGTACACTTGTTTAAATTCAGATACCAGGTCCATTAAGAAATTGGATCCCAAGCTAGGGCTCAAAGTAAACGTAGGGTTTGGAGTTTCAGACTTGAGGATCATCCATTTCAGCAATTACCTTAGGATGTTGAGTAATGCAAATGCTTCAGATTGTGTGTGTATGGGTGTGTGTGTAGATTTAGCAAAAAGTTTTTAAAAGACCTTTAGAGAACTTATAGAGTCTAAATTTTTAGAAACAGTAGATTAGTGGGAACAGAAGACATACTTCTGGAACTGAAAATCAAGGATAAAAATGAAAGAGGAAAACAAAGCTCATAGGTTGCTTCTGAAGATGTCTGATAATGAGAAAGTGGGAAGTGCCTTCACAGCTGGCTTCTTCTTATCTCTCTGTCGTTATGGTGGATGCTCTTTGTGTTGGGCAGAGAAGAGGGGGCAGGAAGAGGTGGGCTCCCTGGCTCAAGTGCCAGGACTGTCTTGAAGAGGAAGGGAAATTCCCTCCACCTCAAAGAGTGGCTCGGCCAACCATGAAACTGGGTGACAGGGAGGAAATGGAATCCTAAGCCCCTCTGATTTGTTTTAAACTGCTATAAAACCATGAAACTTAGAAGTTCCAGGAGATAAAGTAAGGGACTTAAATGACCTTTACTCCCAATCTCAGGTCTGTGAACTTCCGACCCTAAAATTTAGGCGGAATTTGTAATTTGTAAGGGAACCAAGTATTTGGGGGAAAGAAATAGTATAGCATCCACTAATCTCTTAGTGTTTATATGACTCAGTTTAAACTTCACAAAAGACCACAACAATTTGGTCAAAGAGCAAATATCCATCATAAAAGGCAGCAGTTTTCACTTTAAAAGATGACATACTAAATAAAAGAAGGGAGAAACAGCTTTGCTGCACCTACTTCTCTTTTTTATTAAGGGGGCACTGTTGCAAATTTTCCCTTGACATCTATTGTCAGGTTTGTAGTTGGCACAGAAAGAAGAAGGAGTAGAGAACCTCGGAAGACAATGGAAATAGATGCCTATTACTGTCTCATAGGCATCGCTGTTCCTCCCATACCCATTAGAGTCAGAGGAGTGTAGTTAGACCATCTACCCTTCAATTCTGACCCCAGCAAGAATAAAATTGCCAATGTTGCTGCAAGTATTAGAATTCCTCTGAGAAAATATGACCAAGTGTGCCTTGGAATGTATTTCTTATAACCTGCCACTTAGTGTTTTATTAAAATCATTGTGTCAGTTCTTGGTTATCCTCAGATGGGTTATGTTGCAGATAAGACACATATATTTAACTATTGAAAGTCCTTATGGAATTTGGAACTGATATGTCATTGATTAATCAGCCATGATTTGGAAAAATAAAAGCCAAGATCTCTAGTTCCAAATACAATTTAAAAGCCAAAATGGATTACATTTCAGAAAGCAGAGTTGTGGATGATAGAATTAAAGGTAATTTTAGCTTTCTTCTTTATGCTTTTCTTCATGACCTCACTCTGTTTTATAACAGTAGCCTGTATCATGCAAAGGAAAGACAGGTGAGACCGCCACAGCAGGCCTGCTCTTAGTTGCTTCCACTCAGCCAGTCTTTCAGCTCTCTCTCTGGTCTCTCCACCATGCTCGTGTGCAGCACATGTGGTCTGACCTGCTGGGACGTGGACATGCACGCAAATTGCTGGGCTCACACACGTGCATGGATTTAAGCAGTCAAATGGTCTCCTTAGCATAGAGGCTGTCAGTACACGGGTGTAACAGTGTCAGAAAAAGCAGTGGTCACCGCTGTAATTTTCCACCAGCTGATTATGCAAAAAGAGTTGGTAGTCAAGCCAAAGTCACATCAAACTGTCCCAGAAGGATTTTCTCTAGGACCTGCCACCTGCCTTTTGTGCAGCTTGTTGGGGTTTAGGGGAGACATCTGATCAAGAGTCCCCCTGTGTACCAATAACATGCATCTGTGAAGGACTATTCTAAGAGAATTACCACACCCAACATATTTTCACATCTATCCCCATATTGCTTTCAATTTAGGCTTATCAAGAGTCAGCGGTGTTTTGCCAAACCCATTTATGCCAGATCTACTTGCTGTTTTTATTAGTTCTGATAATCATAATGACAATAAACATCACTTGAGTGCTTGCTGTGTGCCAGGCATAACAAAGCTCATTTAATGCTCAGAACAATTTTATCATCTAGGTACTATTTGTATTTTGAATTTTCTTTCAGATGAGGCAGAAAGATTGGGTAATATGCCCCAATTTACCCAAATTGTCAACTTGGGTGCAGTGCAGAACCCGAGCGTCTGGTTTTGAGGTTTCCCTCTTAAACAACAGGAAAGAAGGTGTCAAACACTTGGCCTGTGATGGATTTTTTCTTTATATTACTGGAAGTGGACAGACGGTTGCTTCTAAAGAAAAAGAAATAGGAATGATCCAGGACTTCCAGGCAAACAGATTAATCCGGTTTGCTTGAAGGAGACACTTTGAGCGCGATGCCTGTGCAAGATAGTCGCTTGTACAATCAATTCACATTTAAGAATCAGAACTCCAGGGAGAAGTCACGTGAGTATCCAACTATGGAGCATCAGCTGGAGTTGGTTAATAATGTAATGCTCTGCCATGTGCTCAAATAAGTTTTGCTCTTTAGCATTTTCCTGCTGCTCCTCTTGGCCTCACCCCCTTGCAGTTCAGAGTTCATGAAGTGTTTCTCTTTGGTGCCTTCCCCCTCACTATCCCTTCCAAGATCCAGCTGCCGTGAGAGCCCCCAGAAGCCTCAGGTGGTTCCCAGCCTCTCCCCTCGCACCAAAAATTGCAAGATGTTCCAGAGTAACAGACATGAGTGGAAAATTGCCTCACTTCCCTGCTTTGCAGGTTCCCCTTGTGGAAAGTTGTGTAATTTTCAGTTTGAGATTTTTGTTGACAAAGGGTGGTTGTTTGTGTTTCAAAAAAACTGATGTTATTTCCTTGTCTTTAAAGGTAGATCATTGTAGACACTGTAAGTTGAAGAACTGAAAGAGAACTTGGAAAATTTAATAAAACTTTCTCATTTTTAAGATAAGGAATTGTGACCCCCCCAAAAAATAGGCATAGTAAGGATTAGAATGTTTCCTTTATTTCTCTAGTTTTTTATCTTGTTTCCCCCTCTTTATGTGTTATGATTCAAGCAGTTGAAAAAAAATAGATCACATGGGTGAAGGGCAAAGTTCATGATGTGACTTAGAAAAATGGGGGTGTGGGAGACACCCCATTCACTGTCTCCACACGTCTTGGCTATTTTGCACATGCTGCTATCAAAACGAGTTCCTGAGACCATTGCCATTGAGCCACCAGCCTAGTGACAGCTGCTTAAACCAGAGAATAGAACAAGGACGTTCAGAGGTGCCGGGTGGGTGCACACCCTACAGCTGCCAGAAGCGGAAGTGGAAGGATGGCTCAGCTCCATAAAGCAACACATTGTCAAGGGAAAAGTATCGTTGTTTCATCTCTCCCTCAGCTCCTGCAGCTAACCCAGCCACAGCACCACTGGTTCAGCTCCAAATAGAGCTGCAAGCCCTTCACCTTTCCCCAGACTCGCTGCTGCCACCCCAGGTTTGACCTCCGTCATCACATGCCTCTACTGCAGCAGAAGCCGCCCTACTGACCTCTTTCCACCTCCTCCTGTTCTCCTCTAAGCTCCTCTTCTCCACAGTGTCTGTGTCACAATTTCACAATTATTTGAACATGACTTCATGTCATGCCACACCCCAAAAGTCTCCCTGGGTTTCCGTTTGCCTGTAGAATGAACTCCAAAGTCACGCCTAAGTTCTCCCGCACTCTCCATTCTTAACCCGTGCCTCTCTCCCCCCACTTATTGTGGGTCTACCTCCCTGTGCCTTGTGTACGATAAACTCTTTCCCATTCCATGGGATTTTCCAAAATGAGAACACCCCCTCTCCAACTTTTGCACTAATACACCCATTTGTGTGCATGGCTCCTAATTCAGAAGTGTCATCTTAGCCATCAACTTCTCAGATACATTGTTCTTGACCATCCAGCCTCCTACTAACTTTGGGGTTAATTTGGGTTTCTTTTTCTAGTTCTTTTTTTCTAGATTTATTTTTATTTATTTATGCATTGAAGAACTGGGGTGTAGGCCAGAGGTGCAGGAGGTGAGAGGATTCACCAGAGACAGAGTGGGGAACAGAACAGGTGGATCTACTGAAATACACTGCTGAGGGGAGCAGTAGATGACCGGAGAGGTCTGCTGCACCATGTGGGTTAGCACCCTGGCCGGGGATCAAACTCAGTCCTCAGTGGTGATAGCATGATAGTGCTGAGACTTAACCCCTATGCCACCAGGGAGGCCCTCTTTTCCTAGTTCTTTAAAGCATAAAGTTAGGTTGTTTATTTAAACATTTATTTTCTTAATGTAAGGTTTATCACTATGAACCTCTTCTTAGAGAACAGTTTTTACTGCATATTGTATTTCCATCTTAATTTTTCTCAAGATATTTTTGATTTCTCCTTTGATCCATTGGCTTTTCAGTAACATGTTGTTTAATCTTTACATATTTATAAACTATCATTTTTTTTTCTTGTAATTGAGTTCTAGTTTCATATTATTGTGGCTAGAAAAGATGCTTGTAAAGGTTTCAATTTATTAAGACTTGTTTTGTGGCCTAAAGATGACTGATCCTGGAGAATATTCTACTTGCACCTGAGATAGCTATTGGATAGCATACACTGTAAATGTCTGAAGTCCATCCAGTCTAATGCATAGTTAAGGCCGATGTTTCTCTACTATGTCTGCAGGATCTTATCCAGTGTTGAAAGTAGGGCACTGAAGCCCCCTGATATTTTGTGAAGTTATTTCTCCCTTGAAATCTGTTATATTTGCTTTATCTATTTAGGTGCTTCTATGTTGGATACATAAAAATATACAAATGTTATTTCCTCTTACTGGATTTACACTCATCATTATACAATGACTGTTTTGTCTCTTACTATGATCATTGGCTTAAAGTGTATTTTTGTCTGATGAGTGTATACATATCCCAGCTTTCTTTTGGTTCTCACTTGCATGGAATTTCTTTTTCCATCCATTAACTATCAGCCTGCATGCATCCTTAAATTTACTGGGAGTACAGAGTAACATGACTAATTCTGTACTTGTCTCTTTTTTATGTAATTTTATTGATATATAACTGACATGCCACAAAGTTCACACAAATAAAACCTACAGTTCAATAGTTTTTAGTACATTTAAAAGTTGTGCAACCATCTCCACACTCAATTTTAGAATATCTTCATCATTCCAAAAGAAATCTTATACCCATTAGGACATTCATAAAAATAAAATCATCAAAGTGTAACTTTTTTTTTACTAACTTCTTTTACTTTTTGCTATAATGAATAACATTCCTTCACAGATTCTTGTTTAACATCGATTAACAGGTTATTGTGTGGGCATATATATTTTTTAATTTATTTTACTCATACATTTAGAAGTGGAATTGCTGGATCACATGATAACTTTATGTTCAACATTTGAGAAAATGGCCAAAATGTTTTCCAAAGTGTTTGAGGTGGAACCCTCATACACTGCTAGTAGTACTGTAAAGCAATGCAACTGCTTTAGGCATTAGTCTGGCAGTTTCTCAAATCATTAGATTGTTACTATATGAACCCACAATTCCATTCCTGGGTCTGTACTCAAAGAAGTGAAAAAATGTGTCCACACAAAAACTTGTACATGAATACTCATAATTGCATTGCTCATAATACTCCAAAGGAGAAATAACATAAATGTGCATCAGATGACATATATAAAATAATATATATTCACACAATGAATATTTTTAGCATAAAAAGGAATAAAGTAGTGAGATAACAAGGATGCACCTTGGAAACATAATACTAAATAAAAGAAGCCAGACACAGAGGACCACACATTACTTACTATTTATGTGAAATCTGCAGAATAGGCAAAATTATAGAAAAAAAGTAGATTAATTATTGCCTAGGAACTGGTGGGGGCTATAAATGAGTGGTGAGAGCTAAGGAGTACAGGATTGTGCTTTGAGTGGCCCCCCCATGCTTAATCTAGGGAAGCCACACAGAGGGGCAGGCTACCCACGGTCCACTCACTGCAGTGCCTCAGACCAAGTGCCTGTCTCTCTTTCAGATGCAATTGGAAAACCATGTTGAGAAACTGAATAGTAAAAAGCTGCTGCCTGGAGTTTCTCAGGTTCTAACATAAAATATCAGAACCACTGACACTCAGTCCCAGAACCTATCTTAACTGATGAATTAAGTTAGTCTTACGAATTTACCTGAGAACTGGACACATTTCCTTCTTAACTCTGTGTCCCAAAAGAGGAGCTGAAAGAGCCCAGTTCTGAAATTCCAGTGAGGTTACCAGGATTCCTTTTGAACTCTGAACTTGAACATGGGTATATTTCTTTTTCCTCACTGTATTCAGGGGGTGATCATCTTTCCTAATTATTTTTGCAAAGGACACATAAAACCTGAAATGCCTGAGAGTTAGTGCTCAGAGGGAGTCAAGGATAATTTTTTGAATTAAAGTAACATTTGTTTATAACATTTAACGAAATCAAGTAAAGTTATGCAGTGTTTATCTTTCTCTAGCTGATTTATTTCACTAAGCATAATAACTGCTACCATTTGTTGCAGATGGTAGGATTTCATCATTTTTACATCTGAGTAATATTACATTGTGTGTGTGCGTGTGTGTGTATCACATCTTTTTTTATCCATTTATCCATTGACAGGCACTTAGGGCAGTTCCAATTGTTGACTATTCCTGTGATGATCATAGAGAGACATATATCTTTTCAGAAAAGTGTTTCATGTCTTTCAAATAAATGCCCAGCAGTTCAATGGCTATCCCACATGGTATTCCCATTCTTAGTATTTGGAAGACCCTCCATATTGTTTCCCATAATGATTGTACTGATTTACAACCCCATCAACAGTGCATGAGGGTGGTTGTGTTTTTGGGTTTTTTTTCCTATGTCCTTACCAACACTTCTTTTGTGTCTTTTGACTGATCAGCACTCTCATAGGTAAGAGGTGAGATCTTATTGTTGTTTCGAGTTGCATTTCCCTGATTACAAGAGATGATAAACATCTTTTCATGTGCCTCTTGGCATCTGTATGTCTTTTTCTGAGAAGTATCAAAATCTTCAGCATTAAAAAAAACAATTTTAAATTGGGTTATTCTTTTGTTATTGCATTTTAAAGAATAATTTTACACAGCTTTAAGATACAATTCACTTACTGTGCAATTTACCCACTTAAAGAATGTGATTCAATGGTTTTTGGCATGCTGAGTTGTTATTTTTAAAATTACAATAAAATATAGAGAACAAAAAATTTCCATTTTGACCATTTTAAATGTATGAGTTAGTAAAGTTAATGATATTCAAAATGTTGTGCAACCTAAGCACTGTTTTCTAAACTTTTTCATCATCCCAAACAGAAACTCTGTAACCATTAGGAAATAATTACCCATTCCCTTTTCCTCCCATGCCCTGGTAACCTCTAATCCATTTTCTGTCTCTATAAATTTATCAATTCTAGGATATGTCATATAAGTAAAATCAGATATTATTTTTCCTTTTGTATCTGCCTCAGTTCATTTAATTTTTCAAGGTTCGTCCATGTTATTGAATGTATCAGAAGGTCATATCAGAAATCATTTTACGGCCGAACAATATTCCATTGTATGTATTGAACACATTTTGTTTATCCATCCATTTGCTAGTATGATGTTTGGGTTACCTCCACCTCTTACTATGATGAATAGTTCTTCAATGAAGATGACATACAAGGTTTTGTCCAAGTCCCTGTTTTCAGTAATTTTGTGTGTATTCCTAGAAGCAGAATTATTTGATAAATAATTCAATATCTAACATTTTGAGAAACTGCCAGATTGTTTTTCTTAGCAGTTGCTCCTAATTTTGCATCCCCAACAGCAGTGTATAGGTTTCCAATTTCTCCATAGCCTTACCAACACTCGTATTTACTTTTATTACAATTATCATAGTAAGTTTGAAGTGGTTTTTCATTATGATTCTGATTTTGACTTGCATTTCCCTGGTATCTAATGACGTTATGCACCTTTTCATGTATTTGCTGGCCATTTGGTTATCTCCTTTAAAGAAATGTCTATTCAAAACGTTTGCCCATTTTCTTTTTTTTTTTTATAATATATATTTTTATTGTTATTTATGTCTTTTACATTTTGCATTCCCCTTGGGTAGCCCACCACCAATTCACCCATTTTCTAATTGCATTGCTTGTCTTTGTGGGTCTGCAGTTTAGAAATTTTATGTATATCCTATATTTTAATCCCTTTTCAGTTATCAGTTATAGGATTTTATGATTTAAGATAAACACATCTTAATAACAATATTTCAGGTTTTATCCATCAAGATGGGCCTTGATGAGAAAATAGAATAAGAACCAATATGTGGGTAAGACTGTGGAGAATTAGACTCATAACCTGTTGTGGGACTTTAGAAAGTGATTTGGCAACATCAGTCTATTAAAAATAGTAATACCACAAGATTGAGCTATCCAAATCCTGGGGTTTTCATCCAAACATCATTAATTCAAAGAGCTACATGCACCCCATGTTCATTGTACCAGCATTCGCAATAGCCAGGAACTGGAAGCAACCTGCATGCCTATCCATGGGCGAGTGGGTAAAGACATGGTGTGTATACTCAGTGGGCTACTACTCAGCTACTAATAATAAAGAAAAAGATGAGATACTGCCATTCCCAACAACACGGATGGCCTACAGGGCATTCTACTTAGTGAAATTAGTCAGACGGAGAAAGACAAACACCAGATGATGTCACTTCTCGGTGGTAAAGACAGAAATAAAACAAATGAACAAATCAAAATAACAAATTATTGGCCGATACAACAAAGGAATAGTTATCAGAAATGAAAGGGAAAGAGGGACAGGTACATTGTGTCAAGGGGGATCGATGGTGTGGCAAATCTGGACTTTTGGTGGCAAACACACCAGCACACAAATGTTGATGTGTTAGTTTGTACACCTGAAATCTGCAGAGTGCTAAGCAATGTTGTGGCAATATATACATTTTTTTTTTAATTTTAAAGAAAATATCCTTTGACACAGTAATTTCCCTGTTAGGAACTTGCCCTACAAGAATGCTCACAAAGATTACGCCTAGATAGCCATGGAAGAATGTTTTATGTATTATGTATTGTAACAGTACTGTTTGCATAACAACAATGCAGCTAACAAGAGAAACAACTTATATATCAGTCAGGAATTGCTAAATGTTATGCTATATCCAGATTATTATCCACACGTTTTATATGATAACAATTCAGCATTTATCAGTGTATTTGTAAGCACTTTGGTGGATCTATACATGGGAATGTATCTGGAGATCAATGACATATGAGTGAGAAAAGCAAAGACTGAACTACTGTTGTGCTTACAGAGCAAATGACCACAGTGAGGGACCTGTGGGCACCACGTGATTGTAACAATGTAGGGACAGGGGCTCCAAGGCAGAGAGTACCCAGAGAGGGAAGGGGTGTCCAAGAACATGGACCTACCCTGCAGCGTGCCTGGGATCCCTGGCGTAGCACCACTGTGCTCCCCACTGGGAATGAGTTCCTGTTGTCAGTGGACCTCTAGCGTGGGAGCCAAAATCACAGGAGAGCCACGTAACAGGAAGTATCACACCGTGATGCACAGCCACACCATTAAAGTCAGTGATATGTGAGTTATTGTGTATCTCCTATCTATTCTTTCTCCAGGAGCACAAGGACAGAGAGAGGCCTTGCAGAGGCGTGTTGCACAGAGCTGACTCACGGATGCATGGACAGTGAGCCACGCTGAGCCCGCAGCCTCTCATTAAATGAGGAGTCAGGCTAGATGGCCTCTAAAGTCGTTCTGAACTCTAGGGACAGACATGAAGACAACATCAAGTGGAACTTCTTAAGAAGCACCTGTTTGTTGGGAAACAGCTTGGCTCTGAGCCAGTTGGAGCCCCAAGAGTTGCTGCAGCACCCTTGAGCCAACCTCCTCCAGGTGGAGCCCCACATTTCTCACTCTGGTTGTTATCACACCCACAGAGCACAGAAACAGCCTCGCTTGCAGTAGAGGTGTGTCTTAGTTTCCAAGGGCCGCCATTACAAAGCACCACAGGCTGGGAGCTGTGGCATCACTGATGAGGGATGTCCAGTGTCCACTGTGCCCTGTGTCACCATCGTGGTGTTACAGTGTTGTTGTCCCTCGGGGGTCTCCTTTGCAGGATGAGGCTGCTGTCTGTTATTCAGAATGGAGTGAGAGTGTCAGGAAGCAGCTTATCTGTCCCAGGAGCTCAGAACCTTCTACAGGGTTTAATATCCTCGTGTAGATGAACTTCCTTTAAAATGAAGTTATTCAATGCATCCTCACGACTCCTGTAACTTAGATTCTTTTTATTTATGGTGTGATTTCTACAAGCTCTTAGAACAATACTGGAAGAAAAATTGTGGGGATTCCCACACAGCGATTTAAATTGATCCTGGAGATGATAATACGGCTGTGAGGAAATATCTATAGTTGATGTTATTCACCAGCATGAAGGGGGCAGAGCCCTCACTGTTTAACCTGTGTATTTAGACACTGATTATGAAAACAGGTAAAAGAAGTAAGGGACAGTGAAGGGCTGAGGTGTGGGAATTCCTTTCTATTCTTGAGTTGCTCCCCTATGTTTCCTCCTCTCCTCGTCTTCTTTCCCCTTCTCTCCTTAGAGACTAGAAATTTTTGTTTGATCCTTTCACAATTTTCAACATTGAAAAATATGCTCCCCAGCACAGTCACACCAGGAGGGACTGGGGGGAAATGCCGTCACTGTCCCCACTGGCGGTACCTGGGAAACCCTCCTAGGACAGGAAGCAGGACATTGTGCCCCTGCCTTGCAGGGCTTCTGGGGGCCATACTCGGGGTTCATCCCATCCAGCATGAGCGGGAGACCTGTGACTTGCCTGTGCACCTGGGTGCCCCCATCCACAAAATGTCGATACACAGGGAGACAGCGAGCGTGGCCATCAACCTTTTCATTCATGCAAGTGGAGGGCCAGGGTGGGGGACAACAGGGCTGAGTCTCACGATTGTATTAGGAATTCAGGTCACATTTAAGTGGAAAGGCTATAATAATTTTTTTAAAGATATACCATAGCTAGCACGAGCTCTAGCATTTATAACAGAAAAAGAAGTCATAAACAGAGTTAACCAATTCCCACAAGTCTACATTAGAAACATACATCAACTAGGAAATTTGGCAAAAGATGTGAACAGGAGACTTGCCAAAGAAGAAATGTTAATGCTCAATAAAAGATATGAAAAGTTGCTTCACAGACTTGGCCATACCCTGAACAAAATGCTCCAGACACTCAGGGCCAGGGGCCAGGAGTGGTATTGAGAAAGCTCTCAGATGACCCAAGAGGAAGACAAGCCTGAGAGTTAGCACCCCCACGGGACACTTACATGCCCCCATTTTAAAGAAATTCACTCAAACATTCTTGGTAATAATGCAAATTTTTGGAAACATCTTAAATATCCCTTAATTGAGGGACAGATGGATCAAACGTTTCTAGTTGTATGATGGAAAATTTGCATTGGTCAAATAAAAAAAAATCATGTAGTAATAAGGGTATATTTCTAAAGTGTTGTCCTTAGTGGAAAACACACACACGCATGCACACAGGCACGCTCGCACACACACACACACACACACACTTTCTGCTCCAGCTCCAGAACTTGGTAACACACCCCATTTGTGTACATCCTTTGTCTACATCTGATTCTGACCCTGAACCCACATCCATTCTGACTCTGTGCCTTTGATCCCAGACCTTCTTTCCCCTAAATCCTCCTACCTGAGCCCCTCTTTAAGCTGACCTTGGTTAATTCTTAGAAATAGCAAGAGTCAAACAAGATCTCAATAATCCTGAGTTACTCCAAAGTTGGGTCCTTTGTAAGTTCATCCATTGTGGATAATCACCCATTAACATCACCTTGTACCACAGCTCCAAGCAGAGGCCTGATGTCAGTTACCCATATAGGGCACATTTGTTAAACGAATGGACTAACCCTCTCTTTATCTCCTGCCCCAACATCTGTAACCTGGATGTGTGTCCCTCATCAGCATGTTTCAAATAAATCAGTGGTGTGCGCTGAGAGCTGACACACCCACCCAATTTCCAGGAGAGGCCACCTTCTCCTCCAGGGCGCAGGCTTTGGGAGCAATGGTTTGCTAGGCCCTAGCAGGCCTTTCTAACTGCAGGCAGCCTCACTCTGAGTCCCCATTCGCCTGAAGCTGCAGCTCTGCCATTGCTGCTTTTCACCTTCAACTTTGCTCCAGGCAACCAACAGCAACGGGTGGAACCCTATCTATTCCTGCAATCACAGGAGGCCACACTTGCATGTGACCTACACAACTGAGCTTCAACATGTGTAGTTTTACATACATCCTGGCTTTTGTGGTGGTTTCTCCCCCAAGTGCACCCATGTCCAGCACCTGTGTCTCTCTGCAGTCACCTGTTATCTCACAAAGGAATGTACCCTGTGACCCCAATTCTCTGATGGGTTCATGGAAAGTTGGTCATTTGCTTGCTACCTTTCTAGCATTTGTCTTGTCTGAAAGGAGCTCACTATATGTGAAACCCAAAGTCTACTAAGATCATCGCGGGACTTCTGAGTACATAGAATAATCTATGCCAAGGTTCTCTGACCATCAGTATGCTACACATATGTTTAGTGCCATAGCTTTACAAACCCATTCAGAGCTTTGGGGTTTGATTCCAGACCACCATAATAAAGCAAGTCACATGAATGTTTACCAGTGCTACAAAGGTAAGTTTACAATATATTAGAGTTTAGTAAGTGTGTAATAATCATGTCTAAAAAACAACGCAAGTAACTTAGTTGAAACTTTATTGCTAAAAAATGCTATAACCAAGACCTTCAGAGTCCCGATCTTTTTGCTGATGGAGAGCCTAGTAAGATATGCGATATAGGAGAAGTACAATGTGCCTGGCCCATAAAAAGCCAAAATGCTTCCCTTTGGCTCTCCATGACTCTACCCCTTCAGATCTGTGCCCACAGCTTTGTCACACCAACCTCAGACTAATCATGGGGACACATTCAAATGTCAACAGTTGCCTGGGTAACATATACAATCCACCTTCTTTGACAAACTATTTTTCTGCTTCTAAAGAGTTAACCATACATCTACCAGCGGGCACAACCATTCTGTGCCCAAATATTTACCCAGGAGAACTGGAAACATGCACCCACACAAAGACTTGTACCAGGGCGTTCACAGTGGCTTGATCTGAAATTGCCAACACCTGGAAGCAACGAAAATGTGCAGCCACATGGAACAGAGGACAGAACTGACTGATCTGAACAAAGAATCCTGCCCAGCAAGGGAAAGGCATAAAAAAGGTACATAGAACATATGCTATATGAATCTTTTTATATAAAATTTGAGAAAGGGAAAAGTAATCTGCAATGACAGAAAGTAGATCAGTGGTTGAGGGGTAGGGCACAGGAAACTTCTGGTGTGAGCAATGGGTGTGGAATGTGGTGACCATTGCACTTATCAAAACTCAGATGTATGGCAATTACATCTCCAATAAGCTTTAAAAAAAAAAAAAGTGCCAGAGGAGAATGTGAGTGTGGTTGCAAGTAGGGCAAAGGGCACTTGGGATAGAAGGAGCCCCAATTCTCAGCTCCTGCCATGGTTACATTATATGCTTTTAGCTTCCCATATTTTTAAGAAAACCTAGAAGTGTAAAAAAAGAAAAAAATTACACATGCTTCTTTAAAATATTGTTCATTTTCCCCTAAGACCTTCAGGCAAAATAATAAAAAATAAATAAATTTTTAAAAAGACCATCAAGCTACCTATTTTGATTTCTGATTTAAGCATAGAAGTATATAAACACACTAATATTATAAATACTGCTCACCATCTAGAAACATATGTCAACACATATTTCAGAGAAGTGACTGGAAATGCTGAGAGACAGATTACAATTCAGATGACAGAGCAACAGGACAGGCCTGCAAACTCAGGAGTCCAAGTGCTAGGATTCTGATCCAGTGCTGCGTGACTTTGAGTAAGCTACTTAACCTGTCTGTTCAGTTTTCTTGTCTATAAAATGGAGATAAATGTCATACCTACCCCATGGAGCTAGTCTCAGTTTAGAATGCAAAAGTACAATTCTATTACTTGGAAATGTATATGAAATATTTCACATTGTTATCTGTTTTCGTATTATTGTTATTTTTATTATTATTAATTATTATTATTATTATTATTTCCAGCTGGCCTAGCTCCTCTGTCTCTCTTTATGAAAATGCTACCTACCCCGTTCTCCCTACTCCAATATTTTTTTTATATTTAGAACTTAGAATATTTGTGCTAAATTCCTTTCTGATCATTTTAAGCCATGTCTCTTGTTTCTCATGAGTAATTTATGATATTGCTAAGTGTAGGGGAAAGTTGCTTGCTGTTTGAATTACTTCATATTTTGACCCATCCTTTCTGGAATCACCATTGTGAGCTAAACCCCCAAGATGGGGCTGAGTGCTCTGTACAAACCAGGCCTGGGTCAGACTGCTCAGCTAACCGGCCTCCTTCTCTGGCCTCTGCAGGTCTGTAGTCCCCACCGAGGTCTTCAGAATCAGCTTAAGTATTGCCAAGGACACATTCCTTAGCTGTCAAAGGCCTGCCTCTGATTTGTCTTAGTTTTGGGGGGTCCAGCCCCATGGAAGACCATGACAAAACAGCTGAATAGTCACTGTGATAGTCACTGTATCTACTGTTATTACAGGGCAGCCCTGATATAAATGGGGTGCCTGTCAGGATTCTCACCCATGTGCTTAAAAGGGACTTAAAAGACTCAACTGCAGACACACACAATAAAATTAATAAAAGGTTTATTTACAAAAAGTGAAAGGAAAAAGATAAAGAATAAATGAGTGAATGTGTCCTACCAGTTCCGCTGAGCTGGAATCTTATGGCCCACTCAAAAACTTGGCAATCCACAACCAAGAGCAATAACCCTCCTCCAAGCTCACAGATCTGGTTTTTAAATTCCCAAAACTATTTCTTATCTCCTCCCTCAGTCCTCAGTATCCTTTCTTCGGTGATGATGACAGTCTGGGATTCGTAGTCCTAGGTGTCTTGGATCTCTCTGGCTTGAGGTGGGGGTGAGGTCCCGAGACACTCCCCTTTCCTAAGGACCACCCTCTTACACTGTGGCACCTGCCAAGTCCTGGACACACACCCACCTGACGCAGGTGGGCAGGCAGGGAAGCAGCACGTCCCTACCATTGCCTCTGTCTGATAGGCACCCTCCCCTAGAGTTTCTGGGTGGATGGAAATGTTCTGGGTCCATGATATACTGTGTAGTTGCCACGAGCCCCATGTGGCTATTGAGCATGGGCGAGCTGATTTTCAGGTCAATTTCACTTCAATGAATTTAATTTAAACATGAAAGACCACATGTGGCCAGTGGCCATGGTGCTGGACAGACAGGAGCAGGTGCTCACGCACCTGTGACTCGCACACAGAGGACTTGCACTGGGGGTGTGGACACAGATTCTTGCCCAGTAATAGCAAAATCCACAAGCACCTACTATGTGTGACCTCTCCAAACCAATTCTATGCGTGGTTCAGAGGAAACTGAGGCAGGCTTTAGGGCAGACATTGTTCTGCCGTCACTCACTTTGTGAAGGTGGAGTGGGAGCCAGCTTCAGCATTTCAGGGGCTGCTCGCTGTGCTTGTTTGGAGAGAAGCCAAATCGCTTCTCCTCCAAACCGCCTCTCACTTTCTTTCCAGAGCTCCTTCCATACACGAAAATGGCCCTGCATCTGAGCTGATGTCCCCCAGGCATGGTGGGGCTTATCTATGCATCAGCTGGAGGCCTTTTTTTTTACAGGCCACTTTGTCCCCTTGGAAACCATGGCTCCCACCCAGAGTCCAAGCTTTTGGAGGCACTCACTTGGCTCCCAACATGGCCTCAGGGGTGTTCCAGGCCCTCAGAGAGAGGGAGCCAGCCCGGCTTTGGTGGCCAGAGTGTCTGGAGCATCCTTTCTTCTATTATCAGGGAAATCAAGGGAGTGGGAAGGGGGGTGGGAGGGGGGTTGGCGATGGAGAGAATTTCTCCAAAGAACAGATGTCCAATCTGGGAGTTCCCCATCAGCCTTCCTTGATTTGGCACCTGTCCTATGCTGGGGTCTGATCATGTGGTGGTGCCTGAAGCAGAGATAAAGCTGACTCAAGGCAACCCAGCAACTGCAATTTGTGACTAAGTGCATTTGCTGTGGACACCACTCACCACTGGCCGAGCTCAGCAGCTGCAGGTCAGGGGTCAGGCTGACTATTGGTTTAGAATTTGGGTGAGGACAGATCCTGGCTAGTATAGATTAGCTGGGAAACCACTTTTGAAAGCATGTTTTCTTTCTCCAAAAGCTTTTCACTTTGGGCTGCTTGTGTTTCTATTTGTCTTTGTTTCCTTATCTACAGTGTGGTGCTTTCTAGATTGAGGAGTTTAGGTCAATATGGCAGAAATGGCTGGTTGTCCCCAATCCCTAGGCTCTCCTTCCAGGCACAGGCTCATACAGGGTTTCCTGGCTCCCCTCAGGGGCACATGGAGCTCAGTGTCTGAGCTCCATACAAAGGAATATGAGCAGAAAGGGCATGTAGAGCCTGCGGAGGTGCCGTCCCATCTTCCAGGGGAAGGAGGGAACGCCTAGAATCAAGAGCAAGGAGGAGTCCTGGATAGGAGGATCTGGAGTCCCAAGAGACCCTGTGGAGCAGAGAAGGCCCTCCATCCCCACAGGATATGGTGTAAATGGAAATACACTCATATGGCAAGAACCTCTGCAGTTTGGGGCTGTCTCGCTAACTTCTCCACCAGCAGAGAAGAGCTCATTACAGACAACGTAATGTCAGAGCAGTGTTGGTTAATTTTACTTTTCTTAAACAAACTCTATCTACACACGATCTTATCAGCACCCAGAATGTTCAAGAGCTATAAATGTAAAGCATCCTGGTGGTAAATGACAGCGGAAACCGCTGGACCCCAGCCAAAGGGAAGGAGAGAGTGTGCTTCCAACTTTTAGTCCATCACCAACTCAATATTTGGCAAAACCAACCACATTTGCTTTGATATGGTTTTGGGTAAACACTACACAGGTATATGATACAAATGGATTTTGATGGTCTTTGTCACAGTTACAATATCCAAGTAGATAAGGAAAAAGCAAATACATAAAAGGTTCCCAAGAAAGAGGTGGAGTTTCCAAGCTGACATGAAACAGTGAGGGATCAGCATGGAGAGGAGTCAGAGAAGGGGGTTCTGGGGGGACGGTGGGGACAGATAGGACAGGTCACACCAGGCCTGGAAGATCAGTCACAGCAGTTCAACCGTTTACCTGACGTTCAAAGAGAAACCATGGGAAGTTTTAAATACCATTGATACATGATTACAGTCATCCAGTACCCAGGAATAGAACAGATTGTGAGCACAGGAAGAAAGTGACCTTGAGATACAGCGTGGGCTGCGATAGGGCGTCTGGGGACACCATGTGGTGGGATATGCTGTTATGACGGGGTGGGAGATATTCAAGTCCTTTTAACAGATTGTCATCCTTTGAAGAAGAACAATCTCTCCAGAGATCTGATATGGTGGAGATATGAAAAAAAAGATGGGCCCAGGGTTCACACTGAGAGCACTTTGGTAAGAGAAAGGGGTTGGGAGGAAATAGTTCAGAAGGTGGGGTAGATAGGGAACTAGTTACAGAAGGAAAATGAGGCAAGCGCAGAACTCAGTTTGGAAAGTCCACTGATGAGATGAAAGCAGGGAAGGCCACTGACTGTGGGAGTGGGCAAGGCGGAGGCGGAAGATCGGAAGAGGTTGGAGGTGAGGGAAAGTACAAAATCCTCAAATATGAGATGAGGACTTTGGCTTGGTCAGATGACAGCCCCGATTAGCTATCACGCGGGGCATTCTGTACCATGTGGGCACACTGTGTTTTTGTGTGAACCCTGAAGCCAGCTGAGTCTTTAGGGCAGAGCTGCCCATAGGCTGAAGGGCAAAGCCCACTCTATGTACTGGAGGTGCCTGAGGATTAGGGTCTCCTCTGCCTGTACCCCACTTTAAGGCCCTTAACCCATGCTGGTGACAACTCTGAGGTGAGCTGGTGAGTGTATCTCATTGCTCTCTGACTTACACACCCCTCCCTTCCGGGTCCCACTGCCTTACTTTTTTCCCTCAGTAAAGTGGGAAGATCCATGGAGTAAATATATATGCGCATGTGCCCTTTAAACAGGAACATCAAACCCCTACAATGTAGGCTTCTATTTGTGCTAAATTTACTATAAAGAATGTATGAGTTGCTAGAAGGTGTACAGGGAAATGCCCAGGGTGGAAATGATTAATATAATTTATGAAATTCTGAGTTTATTCTTGAGTCCTTACAGGAAATAGAAACTGACCTTCTGCAGATAATTTTACTAGATCATTAAACACTTCAGATGCACTGGGAAACCCAGAACACATGGAGGGACCTTGGCTTCTGCACGTACCACATGTAGAATTGGAGAATCATCCTCTTGAAAGCTACTCTTGTATTCATAGCCTGGAGTTCTGATGCTAGGAGAGAGAGAACAGCCCAGTTAAACAGACTGTAGCCAGAAGGGCAGAACTTTACAAAGGCAGGGAGAACCTGATTCCAATTTTGGAATGTAACAACAAATGTTGTTCTGGATAGTAACTGTGTCCTGCACTAGGAGAGCACAGAAGCTTGTACAGCCATACTACAGATGTGCAAGGTAAGAGACTTTCTCCAAGTCAAGGCCAGCCTCATCAGAGAAGCTGGCAGTGGAATAATCAGCATACCTCAGTGTGGTAAATTGTCAGTTCATCCTCCTGGCTAACCTATGATCTTCTATCTATTCATTCCTGAAGTCCTACTCCTAAAATCAGGGAGGACTTCCTGGAGGCTATGTCTGTCCACAGTCTTGCTGGAAGCCCCATAACAGATCCCACTCTACCACACTCTGGGATGGGACATCAGGTATGTTTAATTATGTCATGTCCTGGTGTGAGTCTCTGGAGTTATGCTAGTTGCCTGGTTTGAGAAGCTTTCAACCATTATATTTTCAACTACATTTTCAGGTTCACTTTCTTCCCTCCTTCTGAAACTCCAATAATACCTCAGTTAGCTCTCATGCTACTGTCCCACAGCTCCCTCTTGATTTTCTCTCCCAGACCATTTTCTCTCTGTTGTTCAGCTTGGATAAATTCTGTCAGTTTGGCTTCAAGTTCACTGTCTTTGTCATGTTCCTTCGTCTATCAAGTCTTTCCATGTTTGGGGTTTTCTTTGGGTGGGGGGAGGTGTTTGGCTTATTTTTGAGATTGTAATATATTTCTATGATTTTCACATCTATGTCTTTGCTGACAAAATGTTTTAATATGTTTCAAAAGATAATTCACGGTTCATTGTTGAACAGTTTAACAATTGACTTTCAGATCCTTGTGAGATGATCCCAACACTCACTTTATCTCCAGCTGTGTCTCTTGATTGCCTTTTGTCCTTCAAGCAGTGGTTTTCCTTGTTTTTGTTATGATGGAAGATTTTAAATGGCACCTTGGACATTGGGGACTTATGGCTCTAGATCTTCTTTAACCTCCTGTTAGTGTGGCTAGTGTAAGGATTTGGAAGTGTGAGTTAACTTCCCTCTGCACAGTCCCCTTGCTCATGGGCAGAGGGAATTCAGCTTTCTCCCCATCCCTCCTGATAAACTGGGGAGCAAACGGGCCTGAGTTCAGTCCTTCTGAGATGCTGCTGACATGGGGATGGGAAGCCGTATGTGAACCAGCCTCACCCCACCAACTTGTCCAGCCCATACATCCCCAGGGGGTGCAGGGTCAGCAGCCCCCTGGGAAGCCACTCCTGTGACCTCCTGTCTGTATAACCACAGGCAAGTTTCTGAAAATCTCTGTGGCTTAGTTTCTTTATCTGAAAGAGAAAGAGGGTACTACAATTTAATCCCTACCTCTATTACCAGGATTAAATGAGTTAAGTGCGGTACATGAATCCTAGGACCTGTTAGAAATGCAGAATCCCAGGCCAAGCTCCAGACCTAGGGAATGAGACTGCATTTAAACAAGCCACCCAAAAGATCCAGGTATGTGTTACAGTTAGAATGCCCTGGTTTGAAATATTTGTAACTGTAAGTAAAAGCAAAAAGCCAGGTCAAATACTATCAACTACAATTTCTTTTCTGCAAACAATACAAGGGATCCCCAGGCGTAAGACCCTTCCCTTACTTAAGGAAACCATCTCTAGCTAAGAGTGTTGGGGAGATTGACTTCCACTCTCAATTTCGCTGGGTATTCCAGAAGCCCACGAGCCTCTTTGCTGCCTCTCTACTCATCCACTATTTTAAATGAGGACAATAGTATTGAAGGTGAAGTTTTCTCAAGAACACTTTCTTCAAGGTTTTGTTTCGCTTTTTTTTAACCTCACATCCAATAATGAATGAAGCAGAGTTCTTGAACACACTGAATCAGAATTTGTCAGCTCCCGGGGCCGGGTTAATAGACGCACCACTGATAGCCTTACATGGCAGACCCAGCATATGGCCTCCTGGAATTACTCACGTCTCCCCATTCCAAGAATTACTGTCAAGCGACATCCTTCCTGTCTTTGTTCACAGAGAACTCTGCTTTGAATTAAACTCTCTTTGAGAGTTTCTGAATTAGCATAAAAATGTTTTGTGAAGTACACAGAACACAAACAGTACTGTTCTCACTCATCTGATTCCTCGTGGCTCTTGTGCTTGGTAAACCCAACACAGGTGCCTGGGAACAGCCTCAAGTCATCCAGGGCAGGGAAACTCGCACTTGATCACCCTCACCAGGCAACAATCTGCACCCACTCTTCCTGCTCAAAAGTATGTAAAGAGTCAAGGCAAATGCGTGACTCACAGCAATGACTGGAATCAGCACCCTGGTTTTGGGTGGTAGTCTTTGAACCCCCCTGGGAGATCAGTTAACCTTACTTTGCGGTTTGCTGTTGCCTAGTGTCAGGAAACCTTCAGAAAAGGAAGGGGGTGCGGGCTTGCAGGACCAGGCAAGGTGACAGCGCTGCTCCAGTCAGTCACACTCGTCATGCCGCTGACCATGCTCTCAGAGCAGGGGGGCCCTGAATGTCGGGGGATATGCAGAACTCACTGTGTTCCGGGGGTCCGCTGCCAGCAAGCATGCAAGCTCTGTGTTCTCAGTCCTGGCACAGCCAGAACCAGCAACCAACACTGCAAGCCCCAAAGCCCAGGTGGTGGACACAGGGACTTTGAGCAGAGGTACTCGCCGACCACGTCGGGGGAATGGACAAAAAGCCGGGCCTGAGGGATTCTGCAGTTTCTAATGTGGGGTAGGACACAGGCTTCCCAAATGATTTCCGCTTGCAGTTTTCAAGTTTGGAAAGCATCTCGCTGGAGGAAAAGAAAAACCTCAGAAGGGGTGAGGCCTTGGAAGCAGGAACAGAAGGCTGTCCCTTGGGACACAGAGAAGGGTCATGGCTGGAGAACTATTTGCCAAAGATCAAGAGTCTTCTGGAGTTTAGGCTGTGTGGGACAATAGCCAGGGTCCACGTGAACTGGCTGTCTCCAAACCATCACTGCAGGCTGCCAAGGCTTTCGGCTAAGGTGGGCACAGAAAGGAGTTTCCCCTCCCAAGTCCTGTCCTTTCTCCTTCCTCAATTCAGGTCTAGGACTCTTGGGTGGGTGCAGGGTTCACAAGAATATCTTATGATTCCTTCTAGTCTGGACAGCCTGATTCAGGGGCGTCTCAGAAGTGGGCATAGAAGGAAATGCTATTTTAAGTCAAGCAGGCAGTTGAAGCCACGTCATGACAGAGCATCTCTGGGGTTCTCACAGCCAGTCCCATGGCCCATGATACTCACCTGGTCTGTTCTGCCTGTTCCTGACTTCTGCCTGGACGCTCCTCACTCATACACTGAAGCCTATTGCCAAACAACCATACCCAGGGTTCCTCCTAGAACATCTAAATTTTTCTCCCCACTGCTTAGAAACAGCTGCAGTGTCCACATTGACAAAGAGCAAGAGGCCACACCCTGACCTGGAGGGCATTGCCAGAAGCCATTCTACTGCTGAGCAAGCTCTGAGGGGGTGCTGCTGCCCCACCAGCCCTTCCAACTCCCTTCCTCCACTCCCATTTCTGCACAGACAGTGCAAGCACCCTGCTCTCAACACCCTGCCCTGTCTAACCCCACCACTGCCCCCCAGTCTGCTGTCTGCTCTCTTTCTGCTCATCTTTCCCTGCCGGTGCTTCCTCTGCAAGTCTGTGCACAATGGCTTGGCTTTCATTGGCATGCCCTCGGAGGAGGCTGGGATTTCCTTCAGGACCAGGCACATTCTGTTTTGTATTATCTTTAACTCTTCAGTCCTTTCCGCATCTGCTTCCTGCTTTCTCTGGGGCCAAATACCTTTCTTTATTTTTCCTTTATTTTGAAGTTTCTGGCTTCTGAACCCCTAGGTTTGTTCAAAAGCCGACATCCAGACGACTGGGGTGATATCTCGGCTGTATCTGGTTTCTTTCTCTTCAAAGCTCACATGCATTCCAGACGTGTGAGCCCATTAGCCTCCCAGCATCGCCATAAAACAGGGAGGTGACAGGTGCTTATAGGGAGGGCATGGCCTTTATGTAATCTCTGCACCATTCTGGGGTGAGTCACAAAGACTTAAATAGAAACTGCTTGAGTTGCAATTCAGCTCTTCTTCCACTCAGTTGATTGGTAAAGAGTTAATCCTTTTCTTTTCCCATCAACAAATAGATGTTTACACCTCCCAGAGAAGCATGTTCCAAAATCTCAGCAGTTCATCTACTAGGACCGGGATAAAATTAGCATGCTTTCGCCTGGTATCATGTTTTTGCAGGTGGTAGCTGCTTCATCCATGACAGAATTCCCTGCTTCTGTGAGCCTTCCTTGAACTCCATAACCCAGTTGCCTGACTGGTACTTCTTGGGCATGCTGCTGCCCAGGTGTGCCACTCAGGCTTGGCACATGGCCACCTTCACACTTTCTTCAAGTCTCAGTTCAAATGCTAAAGGTAGCCCTTCTCTTCCAGGCTCATTCTCCTTTACTCCTTAGATCTTTGACATGATCCCCAGAAAATCGCCACCATTTTAGCATGGGGTTATAATTCTTTCTTTCCACAGTTTTAGTGATTAAGCTAAGAGCAGAAGCATGCCTTTTAATCTTGAGTCTTTTCTTCTAGAACTATGCAACAGAGCACCGAAAGTTGGTTGCCTGAAGTTACTATTTCATTTCACTCATGATTTGTGAGTCAGGAGTCTGGGAAAGAGGAGCTCCCCCAGGGTCACCCAGAGTTTGACGGGCTGCCTTTCCTTGATGCTCAGTCACATGGCTGGCAGGTGGCCCTGGCTGCTGGGTGACGACTGGGCTGGGCTGTCAATGCAAGTATGTACTCATGACTTGTCCAGCATGGAGGCCTTAGGAAAATCCAGCTTCCTCCATGAAGCAGGCTTCCCTTGCAGCCAAGGTCCCAGGGATCCCTGCAGAAGGTATGCCTCTGTGGCCTATCCATAGAAGTCACACAGTACTTTTTTGGTCACAAATGATGGTGGGGCAGGCCATATCCATGGGTGGGGATTCTGGTTCCCCCAACAGAAGCACACATGGGAGGAAAGATGTAATTGCTGCCTTCTTTGGAAAGCACAACCTATGACAAGTGGCATGTGTCAGTGGATAGCATGAATGACCTAGATGAAGTCGATCACTACCCTTGGCGCTCTGAGAGTGACTTATAACTGTGGTTGTTCTGGCCCACGAAGGCTCCAAGGCAGCATTTCTCAATGTTTGCTTCTTGGACAACCCTCAGAAGCCCAACGAGCACATTAAAGGGCAAATTCAGGGCCCCAGTCAACAACTGAAGTCTCTTGGGTAGCAGCAAATGTGTGTTCTTTAAACAAGCCTCCACCCAGGGCAACTGTAGTGTGCTGAACAGGGCAGGCAAGGAAAAGTGCCACCAGGGGTGAGATTAATGACCCTGTATAAAATGTTCCTCCAGAATTCAGTGATTGGAAACAAACATTTATTGTCTCATGTTGTCTGTGGGTAGGAATGAGGGCCTGGCTTGGCTGGGGTCTCTGGCTCAGGGTCCCCAAGCTGCCGTCACGGTGCTGGCCAGGCTTGCTCTGGGGATCAGCCGCTTCCAAGATGGCCGGCGCGGCTGCTGGCAGGTCTGTGGGTTCTTTCTGGCTGATGAGGAGCCACGTCAGCTCCCTGCCATGTGGCCGCTGCACAACCCGGCAGTTTGCTTCAACACAGCGAGCTGTGAATTCAGAGAGAGAAAGAGCGAGATGCATGTCACTATTTATAATCAAATCTTAAAAGTAGCATCGTACCACTGCTGCCAAATTCTATTTTTTAGGCGTCGACCACAAGTCCCGCGGGTACACAGGGGAGGCGCTGCACCTGGGGCGTGAACACCCAGGGGAGGGTGGTTGGGTGGTCATGGGAGGAGGGCCTCACCCAAGGTTAATTATGGGAGACTCAGGGATGGGCTTAGCTGAGTGCGCGCTTGATCAGCTCTGACAACAAGGGGTTGAGGATGGTCATATGCAGAGAAACTGCCGCTTCTGGAACATCCCCAACATTCCCACTATAGGGCCGTCTTGACTGTGTCTTCCAGAAGAGAAGAGAATTTGAATCCACTCAGAGGAACAGGTAGTGAAAGAGAAGTCCCATTCATTTTATGGAAACTGTTTTCTAGATCCTGAGTGGGAGTGCGATTATACAAAACTCTGTCTTGAGTAACTAGTCATTATCAAAAAGCCATTCTGTTCTGGGGCTGTAAATCATACGGTTGTAAACTGAATCAAAATGATCAATTTTGGGGGCCTCCCTAGTGGAGCAGCGGTTAAGCGCTGCACTATGGAGCTGTCGGCGGCAGTGATGCCAGTTTGACGCCCAGCCGGGGAGGTTCCCACATGGTGTGGCGGACCTCTCCTGCCTCGCCCACTGCTCCCCTCAGCAGTGTATTTCTGTCCATCTACCTATTCTGCTCCCCATTCTGTCTCTGGTGAACCCTCTTGCCATCCCATGCCTCTGGCCTGTACCTCAGCTTGTATGCAAAAATGAATCTTTAAAAAAAAAGAAAAGAAAAAAAAAGATCAATTTCTTTTATCAGTTTTTATTTTATTATTTCTCTAAATTGCATACTTTATTATCCTAATATCTATGTTTCAGTGGATATACTTTTAAAAAGTTTTATCAAAGTAACATTGCATTTGACATTATATAAATTTCAGTTATATAAATCATCATTATAAATCAGCATCTTTATCTACTACATTAAATGTACTACTGCAAATCCAATCCTGTCCTTCACCACTATTTCAATTTAATTAAAACTAAATTCAATATTCTTAAGCATGTAGGATCAAGGTAACTGATAGGTTTCTATAGTGATGGTGTAGGCAAGAATGGCTGTTCTATCTCCAAATAGGTTTAAAAAATTGTAAACTTTTGAACCATTCAAATTCACAGTCCATGGAAAATAAAATACTAAAATCCAAATCACCTACTTAAAGGTGTAAATGGAGAAGGTAAAGGACATTTAAAGGCTCAGAACAGTGGTCTTGAGGGCCAGTGCCACCTGGGGCCCAAGCTCTATGTGTCTGCTTCAACCCAGAGGTCAGCAGGGACAGGTCTGGGGAAATGACCAGAGTGCTGACAGTGTCTCTCTGACATACTTCCGGATCAACTCTTGCCACTTTTCTGTGCAAGTATTGAGGCCCTTCATGCATTGAGGAAATGATTCTGTAGGGCGAAGTGTAGCAAGGTATGCTGAGGTCATTGGTGACATCTAACACCCTGGTTCCCAGTGGATGTCATATGTGGACACATTGACAGCAGGACTGCAGAGCATTGAGATGGATCAAAGCAGGCCCAGAGTAGGCCTGTGCCCACGATTTCAAGCCCCACTTGCCTCCCATCTATAGTGCCAAGGGAGATCAAGCCTGGGCAGCTGATTGCCCCTCACCCCCTTTGCAAGCCCATTTTGGAGAGGAAACTGCACTATCATTTCCATGCACAGAGTCAACAGAGGGAGGAGCCAGGAGCCCGTGGGTACAAAGGTACCTCTTTACAGAATCTCCTGCACTTTTCAAAGTCTCTGCACTTTGACTTTGAGAAGGACCAACCAGGAAATGTAGGGCAGAATTGGCCACATTGACCTTCTAAACCTAATAACCGTAAAACCTAATAACCGTTAAATGACAAACCTTCCCCCAGTCTGCAGCCCCAGCAAAGCTCCCACCTTTCTGGAAGTTTACACTGTGGATGACAAGGTTCTCAGTCCATACTCAGAATCAGGATGATGCAGGCCCCCAAGTGAGCTCGCCTGGTGGGTCTTCCTGCCAACACTTGGTCATGCCAGAATGGACAGAGCTGCCTCGTGGCCCCAGTTATCCACACCGCACAGAGGGGCAGTCTTAGAACAGATGAGGAAGGACAGAGGAGGCTTGCTGGGTGCTCCAGCTCCCTGGTCTTCCCTAAGGAGCAGGCACGTTCCTGGTTCCCTTCCCTCCGCTGAAATCGTCCACCCTGAGTCCAGATCTGCTGCTTTCGTAAGAGTCTACAGGTATCTTTCTGTGTCTTTGTCCATTTTGTGATAAATTATTCTCCATTTCCATTTCTTCTTTTCATCAGAGTGAGTACTCGACTTATTCCAAATATGAAATCAAAGGTCACTTCAGTTTTGGGCTGATGAACAATAAGTTCCATACAAGCATTGTCCTTTACCCAGCAAGACACAACCAAATACTCAGGAGGACAATGCAAAGGATCATTTGAGAATAGTTGCTTGGCGCCAGGTTGGCGTTGATTTATGCCAAGAATGTCTTTCTTTGTACTCTTCAATGATAGCAAGTGCTGTTTGGCCTCTAACACCTGGGGATGGGTGGAATTCCCACTGCTTCAACTCCTCTTTCAGCCAATGGGACTGCCGTGGCCATTGCTGTGGCCACCAGAAGGCAAAGATGAGGGGAACACAACAGACAGTCTTCTAAGGTATCTTAGGGACACAGCCCATGTTCTGTTTCATCCCCAGACAGAATGGCTTCATCTCATAGCATCGCCATCACTCCAGCACAAGTAAAAGGAAGAAATGTGCATGTTGTAAGTGGATGAGACTATCCGTGTGGCTTGCCCGTTCTCCTTACTTTGAGGCTCAGATGAGATGACGGGGCGAACGTGCTAAAGGCTGGTATAATCCCACACAAATACACGTCACTGTGGACACTCTTTGCCTGGGCTTCCAAAGAGCTGGGCTGCGTCCTAGCACTGCCCACCCCAGCGATCCTGAGTAAGTGAGGTTTGGCCTCCAAGGCCCCCTTTTCTCAGAGCCTGGATCTTCTGACCACACAGCACCTACCACACAGGTTTCTCTGGAGTGGACGTTCAACAACTATTAGCCTCACACTCGGCTCTGAATCACCCTTCCTCCACTTCCCAGCTATAGAGCCCTTACAACCAGGAGCGCTCAACCGAGAGCCTCTCCCAGTGCCACACTGACAGAGCGAAGCCGTGGAAGCAGCTCCAGACTCCAGCATCCTCGATCGTCTTCACAAAGGACGAGAAAGGCAGTCACATAAAGGAAGGGGCCATCGAAAGAGCTGTTTCTGCTGCTTGCAACCGCTCCTTTGAGGTAGAAGCACACTGTGAAAACGGGGTCACTGTCTGACTAGGCACCTTGTTAATGCACATTTCACTCCGATCTGCTAGGCCTCTTGCCTCCTACAACTGAGTGTTTGCCCAGGGCTCCCTCCAGGGTGTGGTCACACAGCCCAGGGTTATTTCAGTGGGAGAGAGAGGAGGTGAAACTGACATCTTCCATCTGTGTGATCTGGACCGAAGACAAAAGAAGCCCTGCTCGCCTGTGCGGTCCAGCGGGAACAGCACGGCCAAACAAAGGGCGGCTGGGAAGGGCCATTCCTATGGTGGGCTGTACGCCGGGAGGAGAGGGCTGGAAAAGGATTGCTTCACCATATGCCAGCTGGTGGGGTCAGAGCTCAGGTTTGTGGGTCCTAAAATCCTGACTAGGGATGATTTGGAGCTGAAATCTGGGGTTTAGATAAGTGCTATCTTGGGAACTGTGCCTCCTAGGGTTAGCAGAGCTCTTCCTTTCCTGCCCCCGCACCCTCCTCCTCCCCCCCTCCAAAGATGCTGCTTCCTTAGTGCTCAAGAAGTCAGGGCTTCCCTGCACTGTGGAGAGTCACTAGGACAAAAGACCAGGAGGCATATAAATTTAGAGTTAAAATGCCCAGCAGCAGGAGATCGGGGTGGGTAGGGAGTAGAAGTGGAAGAAAGACCGCATCTTCCTGATTGTCAAGAATCCTGACCGTCAGTCTCTCCCTGGGTGTAAGTCACATTTCTGTGTCTGAGGAGAGTTCTGAGCCTGGAGAAGGTGCTCCCATGCCCTTCAAACCACAGGTGTCTTTGATAGGCTCCACTTGCCCATGGAGAGAAGGGCCCAGAAATAGCAGTGACAACTGGGTCAACTCACCACGCAGAAGGAGGTGACTCCTTCACATGAGATTTTATAGGAAAAATGCCCGAGTCTTTTCCCTCTTCAAGCCACCATTTTTTGAACTGTTTCTCCATCCCTGGCCACATGTCAGCCATCAGGAAATGAGCTTAAGTCTCAGTCAGGAAGACTACATGAGCACCAACCTTTTTAAAGTTGGCATACAGAAATATTAAAAGTACCCAGTGCTGGGAGCACTGCAAGAGCGAGGGGGGTATGAGCTGCACAAGCACAGCATGTGTGGTCGTGACCCACCACGTTGCTATAGCAGAGCCAACATTCTGGACCAGCACTTGATCCCACCGGACATGCTTTGAAGACAGTTTGGTCAGACGGCAGATCCTTCAGTTCTGTTGGTGCCACTTCAACAGAAATGTGCTGTGGCTTGAAACCCAGGAGGTCTGAGAAAACCCACATATTGCGTGAATGTGCTTGTCAGAGCTCTACAAGGCATGAGAGAGAAAACAAAAGTCCTTGCGTGGGCTCCAACTGTTCTTCCCTGCTCCAAAACCCCAGACATTCCCTTCCTAATCACCAGCAAGATGCCCCTTAGCCTCAAGAGATTTTTTCCCTGACCATTCCCCCACCCCTTTACTTCAAGTGACTGTCCCTGAAGACAACACCACAAAGGCCCCTCCCCTCCAAAGCCATGAAGACTTTGCGCAGAAGTCCAGGTCGGGGGCTGTTGAGTTTGAGGTGAGACATTCAAGAGGAAGTGTTGAGTAAATATTTGCACAGGTGTGTCCCATTGGTTAGAATCCACATCTGGTTATTTTTTCTTTATTTGCCCTAATTTGAGCATTGCTCTTGATTATTCGTAACCCTCGATGAACACTTGCTAGAAGACTGAGTGACTGAGTTGGAGGAGCCATAGATACAGGACACGACCTGGCTTTGCTAAAGTGACAGATGTTGCCCCACCTTCCTGCTCCGAAGGGAGGGTAGGGGTCTCACTAATACCTCCTGCAGCATCTGCAGAAATGGAGTAGAAGCAGACCCCTCCCTATCCTGCCCTAGTGTCTACATTCAAAGTGCAGGCCGCCCTCCCTTGGTATTGACGGGCTTAAGCCCTGTGTGTTCTATCCTCACACCAAGGGCCATGGACGGACGTAAGGCTCTCTATGACCTTTCCATACTTCATGGGTGCACGGCAGTTTTGTGGTTAGGGATAGCCGGCTAGCACCATGGCTATGGAAACTCAGGCTCACGGCAATCTAGGGAAGCCTCATCCACCACTGAAGGCCGAACAGGAGAATTAGGGTGATGAGATAGGAAGTGGTGAAGCCAGGGAGCTCTAGCTGTTTTGGCTTTAGTCTGATGCTTGCCCTCAACTAACTCACCTTCTTTCTCTGAGTTTCAGTTTCTTTCTGAACAAACAAGTGTTTGCTGTTTATCCTTATTTCCAAATTCTATAGGGTACAGAAACCAAGGAACATTCCAGAAGGTATAAGAAAACTTTATACAGATATAAATAACAATAAAAAAAGAAAAGAAAGCCCTAGAGTTAAAATCAAGCCTAACCAAAAAAAAAAAAAAGAAAGAAAACTTTAGACAGAAAGGTGAATTAGAAGAAATATATTGCAGCAAACAAAACTGCGTTCTAAGATGAGCACATTCAAGCAGACATACCCAGAAAACAAAAGCTGAGTCATAAGTTCCCATGTGGTGGAGCTGAGTCCTTCCTCCATCTGGGATGGCTTTTAATAACAAGCAGGTGTTTCATTCTTATAGTCCTCTGTGAGGTTGGTAGGAAGGATGAGAAGAAAGATTTGGGGAGTTGTATGAGAAAAATGTCAAAGTACCTGGAGATGACCCATCATTATTTCTCTTCCAGTGACCCCTCTAAATGGCATAATTAAAACAGGGCCACCTAATGGTCTAGGGTGGTGGTGGAGGAGATGGGGAAGAAGGCAAGTTAAATCAGTGACTAGGATGTCTCTGGCTCATGTGTTTTGCTTTTAAAGAAAACTTAAACTCATTTCATTATTTACTGCAAGAACCCAGCTGAGAAGGAGAAGTTAAATATCTAGGAAGGAGAATTAGTACACTTAGGGAGGCAATACAATGCTGACAAGATGAGCCCACAACAAGATAATTGACACAGAAGAGATGACCTGAAGTCATCAAATGGACAGACTGTCCTCAACAGACAAAAGAAACAGAAAACAAACTGACCCCAAAATTTGACCCCAAAGGCTTCAGAAATGATTCAGAATAAATAAAATTATCTCCAAGACCACTCTGTACCCAAGAGGGAACATTCATTTCTTGACCCGTTTGCTTTGTGCCAATTATGTCCACCTCTGTCATTCAATATAGTTCACCAGGAATCTTCGATAAGATTAAATAGAAAATTAAAAGGCCCCAAATAATTAGCAAACATGTAGAGATTTACCAAATTTAAGGAAATATTTTCTCCCACGGTCATATGCCCAGGGAAAAATTAAATCCTCTGGTAATTTCAAAACCAAAGACCAGAGGAAGCTTAATCAAAATCAAATTATCTTGCCCTTGAAAGTCAAATGCCAGAGAAATCAGAGCCCTCCTCAGTGCTTATTTGCATGGCGTCAGCACTATGGGTTCTAGACGTCTGTTTGGCACTAATGCTTGTGTAACCTGGATTGTCTTCCCCAGAAATTGAAGAAGAACCCCCAAGACTCAGAATTTGAATTTCCTCAGAACCCATCTTGTGTTGGCTCCTTGTTAAGGAAGCCGAGAGCCTGCTGAATGCTCAAGAGGACCAAAGACTTCGCCTCACAATGGCCAGCTGGTCATTCACTGACCCCCAGCACAAGAACCTGGGGAAAGCATGTCCAGAAACCTGCTTCAAGTTTTGTCGGAAAACCATAGTTGTTACGAAAAGTGAGTCACCCAGGTAAAGTTTGGTTCTCACCTTTCCAGGACGACTTGATACCAATGACCCAGAATGGATATTTCTCCATTCCAGGAACAGGGACTTGGGGCAAAAGTGGTGTCCTGGAGATATACTTCCCACTAGCTTTTTTCCCCCACAGGATCACCTAAAAGCAGTTATCATTTCAGCAAATGAATTAACACCATTAGGAGCCAAGTAAATATTGCAATTCATGACCAAATTCATACCACATGACTTGGAGGGAGTACTGCACAGCACAGATATGCAGGGAAGACCAGGGAAGGCTGAGCAGCGACTCCGACACGGCCTCCTTCCTGCTCAGGCTGACCCCTCCTGCTCAGGCTGACCCCTGCTGCACTGGAGACCTGGATGTAATGAATCAATTGCTTTTGTAGACAACAATCTCAGAGCCTTTGCTTGTGATCAAAGTTGTACTATTGACCTCATCAGTGTAACAAATTACCTTAAGTCTTGAAGACTGGAGTTGACAGCAAATTCCTATTCCTCTTTCTCCCAGACAGTCTTTAAAAAAAAAAAATAGCACAAACACTCTGCAGCTGGTCCTGTCTTTCCTGGGGACCCGCATCCCTCTGTGAATAAGGTTGAGAAATATTCTGTCCATTTTGGTGCCTGGAACTGGGCAACTTAATTTCTTTGGTTGGGTTTGCATTTGGGGGGACAGTTTTAGTCTCTGAGTCTCTTCGGTGCAGCAGGCACCTTAAGTTAGTTGTTCTCCAGTGGTGAAGACCCCCAGAAGAAGTGCTCCCACACTCTCCAAGTCTCTTGGTCTCTGCTCCAACATAGATTATTAAGTCGACTCCAATATTATTAAAGTCAACTCAAAGATGTCTTCACTTTACAAAGACCAAAAGTCAAAGGGACACAGTTGCCCACACTACCAGGGAAACCCCTGGACTCTATCCTGCCCAAGAGCAGCCCCAATGCTTCCACCAGTTGCCTCTCAGGGACCCCATCCCCCCCGTACACCTCCCCAGTATCTAGAATAACTACCCTACTGAGTGTCCTTGCTGTTTTTCAAAATGATTTCTTTATTCATGCTTCAAAATAGGCTTGAATTTGGAAATGTTGAATGTTCCAGAGGTCTTTGGTTTTACTTTATTTGCCATGCCATGGGCCAACCAGTGTCTAAATAATTCAAAGAATGGTTCAAAGAATCACTCAAAGAAATCATTTGCTTTGTCTCAAGGAGACTTCATTTAATGTAATGTTACCTGGAGAAGAACAAATATGTCCCATTGTCGTAACTGAGGAGGCAATGTGACCAGAAATCGGAATCTTCAAACCCAAGGAACCAGAACACACACCCCAGGAAGCACACCCAGTGCTGCTGGAAAGGTGTGGTGACTCCTTACTCAGCCCTCCCCTGCATCAGCTGCACAAACCACCCAGACCCACAGAACCTCTCCTCCCGGGCGTGTCTCCAGCCAACCTGCGCTGCATATCTGTCCCATCTACTCTTTGTCCCCAAGACGTGACCAATATGTGTCACCATCATCCCACTACCTAAGGAGAGTTTAGGATGGAGCAGTAGGCAGGAGACAGATGTTCCCATCAAGGTTTCTCTCCAGTGTCCTGTGGGGACACCCGTGAGGGGATGTTCTGATTGAGAACTTCAAGGTGAGGGATGAGGAGACGAGGCCAGCAAGCAGGTCAGGAAGCCCAGAAGGTCCCTGAAGTGTAGTGTGGATATACTACAGATGATCAGACACAGCAAGAGGGAGGGGCGATGGCACCAGGAGACTCCTGGTGACAGGGCAGTTTTAACATCACCACAAATCCCGAGCCCTCGTCCTGGCAGGAGGTGACGTTCCACGTCTCTCCCTTGGAGTGTGGCTGGATTAGTGCCTCCTGTACATATGGAAAAGAAAAACGTGTGACTTGACAGCAGAGAAGCCTGGCACCGCCAGCCACAGCGAGCCCCAGGGGCATCACAGGACGGAGTCAGCGGATGTCCCGCTCACGTGCTAGTTTGGATGAGAAGTCTCACCACCTTGGCAGTGCACCTCCCCAAAATCAGCAGCCATAATCTAATCATGGAAAGTCATGCAACTCAGCTGTTGGGAAATTTTACCAACTAACAAGCCAGTGTTCTTCAAAAGTGCCAAGAATATAAAGACAAGGAGAAACTGAAGACCATCACAGGAAGGCAACAGGAGAATCCTCAATTCAGTGCCCCATCTCCTGGATTGCTTTCTGAGAGCAGAGGATCCAAACTGCTACAGTTCAGTGGTCAGGGCACCCTCAGTCTACATATAACACCTTTGATAAGTTCTTGGAAACTGCCAGCTAAAATAAAATGACATAATAAAATCAATTTGACCCTAAACTAATAGAAATAAACAAGATTTACTTCCTACTGCCTATTTCTAGTCACAAAAATATCACCACGTTTCTAAATAAAAACTCAAAATACTCCTCCTATGAAACATCATTTGCACTCATTCATTCATTCATCCATCCATTCATTCTCCAACCAACTATCCCTGTTCAGGGTCACAGGTGACAGGAGACTCGTCCCCTTTGATGGTACAGGCAGGAAGCCGAAAGCGCCAAGAAGACAGCAGATGGACTCAGGGGTGCTATGTAGTGTGTGTGTCTGTGTCTGTGTGGTGTATGTAAGTGTGACTATGTGTGTGTAGTATATATTTGTGTGAGTGTGTATGTGTGGCCATGGGCTGGCACTTCTGTAGGGAAACAGTGGGGTGCAAAAATCTGGAACAGTGTCCCCCAGAGGCTACTGGGTTGACCCCGTGGACTCCAGGAGGGAAGAATTAATCAGAAATGCAGGAAGGAGGGAGCAGCCTCCCCAGAGCACACAAGGACACCGAGGCTGGCGCTGAGAGCAAGCGAACTGGGACAAGCTCCAAGGAGACAAACACTCTGCTGGTTTCCCAGCTGGACCTGGGATCCCCAGGCAGATGTTGAGCAGGTTCCGCTGCCTGGATCCCAGAGCATGAGGCGCCTGGCCAGCGGTGCCCCCATGCTGGCTTGGAAGCCCCTCCCATCGGAGGACATGGGGCTGAAGACCTGCAGACAAGGTGTTTCTCAGACATACTGACAAGACCCTTCCCCGCTCACACATGGTAAACTGCCTTTGTGGAATGTTCTGGATGGTGACCACTTAGGTTGAGAAAAAACTATAGCTATTGAATGTGTGGTCACTCTTCAAAAGATTAGGAACATAAAACACCATTTATGCTGAGCAATAACTTGACAGTAATTCGCTCTCCATCATTCGGAAGTCTATCCATGCCTGTAAGGTCTGAATTGCCTTTTTATGAACTTCATGTCCAAGGACTAGCAAAGATTCCTGGAGAAATGGGTAGAGACAGCAGTTTAATTAAAATACCCTTAAGACAGTAACACATTTGCAAAGCAGGCTACAGAAGGTATGTATTACTTACAAATAAAACAATACTTTGATGTGATTCCCTTTAAAACAGAAAACCCAATTCTCAAGGAAAATAATGATTTCTCAGTAGAAAGCAGACATCTTCAAAAGAGAAAGATGGGAGTATTCCCTTTCTTGAAAGTTCTTGCATTCAATTGCAAATAAATGTACTTTGGACTTCGCCTTCAACTGAACACCGCTTTTTCTTTTTCATTTTTTAACAGAAGAATGGGAGGATACAGAAATGTGGAATCTCTCAACAACCCTACCTTCTCAGTGGCCTGCAGGACTGTGCCCCTGGGTTCCGAATGACTGGACAGATTCACCCACCTGGCAGTGCCTGTTGCTCGTGGGAATGTGCCACTTTCAACAGGATTGCTTTTGGTGGGGACCTTTTGCAGGCATTCAAATGACGGTGTGATACCCACAGGGAGACTAGAAACGCGGACCTCTGCTTTGGTGTCTGAGGGGGAGGCTGTTATTGAGGACACAGAACACATAACTTTCACCCCACATCTTCCAAAGCACAGAGCACGCATCACACACACCTGCCCTATGAAGAGAATCTCCTCAGACACCCACCCCACAACACACGTGTCCGAAGCAAAAGCAGCTGCTCAGGCCAAGTCGTTCTTTTCATTGGACTAAAACTGTTCTGCCCCTAAGCACCCAGTCATCGTCCTCGGAAGCAGGACAGAACTCTGTCGGGAAGACCGGCTTCTGGGACACTGTTCCGGGGCATGTGTGAACGTGGCTGCCACATGAGCAGACCCGTGGCTCCAAGCAGGGATGTTTCCAGGAAAAAGACTAGCTTTTTCCCTTTGTGCTGTTGCCACTCCCAGTTCCCTAGAGCTGCGTCTTAAATGAATGTTGGTCCAGGGAAAGCTCAGAGTCCCCGCTCTGCCCCTGCCTGGTGACAGCACCTCCACGCCTGGACTCCACTTGCTCAGGCCACCGCCAGGGTCTGAGATGGCCTCCAGCAGGGTCACTTTCCAGCGAGGCTGTCTTCCCGATGATGGGGAGAGGTTTTCCTCATAAGGATCTTGCCCTTATGACCTCATTTAAGCCTGATTACTTCCTAAAGATATTGTCTTCAGATGTAGTCACATTGGGGGTTCTGGCTTCAATACATGATTTTGAGGGGACACATTTCAGCCGTAAAGGAGGTCCCGCAATGTCTGCTCTGCCTGACACCATGGCCTCTCCCCATACCTGGTTCCCTAGCTACATTCCCCTGGGCCTCTTTCCTGCTTGCCCAGCACTCTCAGCTTCCATCCAGGCACAGGTTCTCCTTCCCAGCCTCTCCCAGGCCCCTCATCTCGCTCCACCTCTCCCCTGGGGTGAGCTCATCCTGACACAAGGCTTTATTGATGCTTCCTCCTAGTGCCCAGAGGGAATGACGAGCTTCCTAAATCCACCACTTTCTTGCTCTGAGATCTTGGCTGTCAGCACCCTCATGCCCCCATTCTGTACCAGTAAGATGGAGAGCGTATCCACCACCCACCCACGGCCCAAAGCCCTCAACTGCTTCTCTTTCCATTTCATTGCCCAGATGTTTGGTTTTGACATTCTCTTGCTTCTCTTTTCTAATTTCTTCTACATACATGTACATTCTTTTACTATTTTACCATTTTTTGAACTTAAAAAAAGTTCAAAATGTACAGCGTACATTTTCTTCTATTGCTCATTAGACTGTTTATATGTATTTTTCTCCTATTTTGATAGACAAACATGTTGATCTCAGTGTTTATATGTTTAACAAGCCTTTTCGAATAAAATGGAATTCAATTTGCAAAGACCTTGGTCCATTTTTCTCTAAGTGCCCATTGGTAAGTCCAGTTGCTAAGAGAAACCATCACTGGCCTAGAAGCAAAGCTTTTTGGGAACGGAGACTGTAGCCTGGGCTTACAGTGCTGGTGCAGGTTCTGGGGGCTTGGCTTCCACCAAGGGGAACAGAGAAGGGGCCCAGTGTGAGCCTGGATCAATAGGACGTGAATAGAAGGCTCCCAGAGCCCAGCTGAGTAGGGAGTTGGGACAGCCTTGCAGGGACAGGATCAGAGGAGAATGCGTACTGAAGCTGGCAGGGCACATGAAGCCTGGAGCGGTGGGAGATGAGGTGCCGCTTGAGCTGGGCTGGATTTGGGACCAAAGAGCTAAGGTGCCAGGACCCCGAGAGAGTGTACATTCCAGCTGCTATATTGGGCGCCAGCCAGGCAGGAGCGCTGGGACGGAGGACAAAGGAAGTCCTTCCCCTCTGAGCAGTAGAAGCCCAGCCCGAGACCTACTGTTCACTGCTGACTGAGTTCCTTCTGCGAGCCAGACACACACTCACACTGATTATCTGCTCAGGCTTCCTAGAGGTTCTCCAGACAAGGGATAACAAGTGCTGGCTGGGACGTGAAAAGGGAAACTTTGTGCACTGCTGAAAGGAATATAAAATGATGCAGTCTCTACTGAAGTATTATGGGTGTTCCTCAAAAACTGAAATAGAATTTCCATGAAATCCAACAAATCCACTTCTGAGTATTTATCCCAAAAAAACAAGAACACCACTCAAAAAAAAAAAAAAAAACTACACTCCCCCCTCCCCGCTTGATTAATTAAAAATAGGCATTTTTCCAAAGGGAATATACAGAAGACCAACAGAAATGGAAACCCCCCTACCCCATCATCACTTCTAAAAAGGAAAATGCAAATCAAAACCACAACAAGATAATCCTCTCACACCTGCGAGAATGGTTTACATCAAAAAGACTCTAACAAGTGTTGATGAGGATGTGGAGACAGGAATCTTTATACACAGTTGGTGGGGATGTAACTTGGTGCCTGGACCTTTCTTACAAACCGAAAATAGAAATACCATACCAACCAGTAACCCCATTTCTGGGTACCCAAAGGATACCAGACCATGAAGGCAAAAAAAGCTACCTGCTCTGCAATGTTTGCCACAGCATCATTCACAATCGGCAGGACACGGAAGCACCTAAGTCCCCGTCAACAGTTGAGTGCTTAAAGAAGATGTGTGATATGTACATAATGGAATCTACAAAGAAAGATGAAATTACACCATTTTCAGTAAAATGGATGGATTATATGAAGCTAAGTTAACCAAAAAGATAAAGACAAATATTAGATGATTTCATATACATGAGTAATATACAGAAACTGAGTGGATATAAGCACTAAGCAAAATCAAAATAAACTAGTGGGCATTAAAAACTGAACTGAGGTTAGCAGAAGTTAAGAGGGTGGGAGATGGGGTTAAGAGGGCATAACGGATGGTGGTAAGTATCTCACCTTTGCTTTTTTTCCCCATCTTGTTTTGTTTCCAAAGAGAAAAGGCTAATGCAGAGAACAACCACCATCATCAACATCACAACGGAAGTTGACTTTGGGCTAAAGTGCCAGGTCATGCGTTTGGGCTCAGTCTCATAACAGATAGATATGATTATGATTCTGCTTTACCCATGCGGAATCTGAGGCCCAGAGAGTCTCACAGCTCAGGGCCTCATAGCCAGTCACAGTGGAAGCGGGACTGATGTGCTCCCAAACTTCTATCCATGCCCACTCCACCCACTGCCTCGCCAGGAACACGTCATCTCAGCCCTCTCAAGACCCCACCAGAGCCCCAGGGCCTCCTTTTCTGCCTCCCTCCCATCACCTCATTTCTTTTCCCAGGTCCAAACTGGAGAAACAGCTTGCCAATCTCCCCTAGTCCCTGAAAGGCACAGAGGCAGAGAGTGTGAGTTACTGCCCCTCCACTGCAAACAATACAGATGAGCTCAAACACCATAGACAAGGACCCTTTCTGGGACGACCTGATCCCAAACCAGTGCAGGGGTGTTGGGTCAGCCAGTCGTGCACCGCCTATGCCTGTTAATGACAACTGGTATTTCTTAAATGATAGTCCATGAAAGTGGGGTGATATTTTAGAAGCCACAAACAAATCAAATTGTCCTGGCCAAATTCAGGGGGGTGCTCTGGTGTGTGTGGTTTAAGAGTCTCTCCGGGGTGAGAAGCAAAGGGTCCTCTTGCTGCTGGCTGGAGGGTGGCCTTCTTCCCTGTGGCTGGGACATGAGGGTTATGTTTCCTCTGTTTCAAAGAATTCAATGAACTGTGGACACTCATATTAGCTCCAGAGAGTTGTGCTTTGATGAAGTTAACAAATAACATATGAAACAACATATGCAGTATCTTTTGTGGGTAAGAGTCGTCTCTACTTGAAGAAATAAATTAGTTCCTTTGGGAGTCTGGGTAGGAAGGGAGAGAAGAAGAGAGGAGACAGACAGGGGACCCCGATTTCTAAAAGAAGATGGAAGAGGGGAGGAAGCAGAAGAAAGGGAGTTTATGCTGGGTCTGGACATCACCTCCAGGGCAAAGAAAACTATTGTGGTTGATCCACTTTCCTCAGAGTCAAGAACTCCTGCTCTGTCACAAAACCAGCCAAACATGGGCATATTTGTCACCCTCCTGAGCCTCGGATTTCCCCATCTGTTCAATGGAGAGAATATTGCCTTCTCCTTGGGTCATGTGACAATTACATGATTTGACCTAAAATATATTAAATTGGGGAATTTAAAAAAAGATAAATGGACAAGGAAATTACAGTAAACATATATATAATGGAATATTATTCAACCACGTGCAGCTGCTACCTGCAAACATGCCCGTGTCTGACGGGGCACAAAGCTGGTCTCTTCCATCAGGGTCCTTGTCCAGGCACTGCCTCCCCAGCCTCCCCATCGGGTACCCTCCCCACCCTTTCCCGAAGTTCAGAGAAAGGCTTGCCCATCGCTTAGCTAACATGGTTCTTGGAGAGACGAGAGAAAACTCTGGAGAGAGCACGAATGGTATTCCCCTGGGGCGCCCGCTGGGCAGCTGGGAAACCTTGGCCAGCAGGGCTTCGGGCACACCCTACTCTCAGAGTGTTGGGACGCAGCACAGAGCCCCAGCCTCACTTCAAGAAACAATTTCAGGGTCACCATTTGCTGCTCTTTCATCAAGAAATTTTTCTGATTTTCCAAGAATGTATCATCCTTCCACCACACTGCAGTTCCCAGCAGACCCTGAAATGGGTGAGACAGATGTGTTTGGATTGTCTGGAAAGACATCAAGTACTTTGTTCTGTGACAAAAGAGGTTTCTAGAACAACGTGGGTAGCATCATTTCATTATCCCATTTTGGGGATAGTTAGTGATACATAAAGATAAGTAGGTAGGTAGGTAGGTAGACAGATAGATGCAACTTTTAATTAGTATGCATAGAAAAAGGTGTAGAAAAAGAATACATCATACTTTTCATTAGACAGTTGAAAAGACAATAGATACGGAATGAAAATATGTAATATTTTCTATCTTTGCTATTACTATTTTTAAAAGTAGTAAATACTGGTTGTCAAGCATTCAAAATGCACAGAAAGCTATAAAGTGAAAGATAAAATTCTCCTTCCCTCCTAGATAAAAGCATCAGTAACATTTTCTTGTGAATCTTTTTATAAAACACACCCCCATGTGAAGCCTCCACACAGACATCATTCGTATACTTCTAAAAGTGTGCATTTATACATAATCCTTGCTATTTAACTTTCTATTTTAGTTTGTACTATATCTGAAACATTTCCATGTGAGAACAAATAGAACTACACTTTATTTTTTTAAGTGGCCTAGGATTTCATTTTATGACTATAATTATTTGATAGGTCCCTTAGAGGTGGACATTTTGGTGGTTTCCAGGATTTTAAGTTTTCAAACAATGATGAAGGGAACATCCCTACACTAAATCATATAGTTTCAGGGGGAGAAGGGCATGCACAAATCAAATTTATTTCAAATATATTTTAACTCCTGGAATCCATGTGGTCAAAAGTTGATAGCCCTTGAAGAATGTTTGCCCAAAAACGTTGCAGTGAATCACACTCCACCTACACTGTATCATATGTCGTAGATTTCCAGTTGTTTCCATTTAAATGTAGCTCTGTGCCTCCTTAGATATTTTGTGGTGATGTGCATTTCTTTGTCAATAACATTTTGGTGCCCCCAAAGGCACAATTGGGCATTGGCTAATTACACAGGTGTGCTATGTGTGTCAGGTATTTGCTCAGGTTTTACAGAGAGTTCCAGTCTCCTTGTAGTCACAATTATAACTTGAAATAATCTGCTGCAAAGCTCTGTCTTGGTTCATAAAATGTGGGTGTCCTGGAACAGCTAAGGGGACTGGCTCAGCACCCCTGCGGGTCTCCTGTGACCCTGGGGTCAGATGCAGCAGAAGACAGGCATGGTGATCGCCTGTGCCCTTGAATTCCTGTTTGTTCTAGGGGCCTTTGAATGTCCCCTTACAGGCTCAAGTATGTCCTTGTTCTCCCCACCATGTGGGCAGCGATGACTTGTGGACAGTGATAACTTGAGTCCATCAGCCAATCACTAGCAAAGCAGCGGGAGCAGGGGCTCATCCCCCAGGGTCCTGTCCACTTTCTGAACTGCCACCTGGACTGTCCCAGAGGCCTGTTGGTCACTATTTCCCAAGCTCCCCTTACCGTTCTTTAAGGTCTTAGTCTCTCTCTCTGTCTCTCTCTCTCTCTCTCTCTCTCTGTCTCTTTCTCTCTCTCTCTCTCTCTCTCTCTCTCTCTCTCTCTCTCTCTCTCTCTCTCTCTCTCTCTCTCACACACACACACACACACACACACACACACACATAATCTGTTCTTTCATAGAGTTCTAAGCAGTTCTGTCTCCCTGATCAAACCTAACTAATAAAGTGCACATACGATTGATCACAAAATGTTTCCCATTAAATCACAAAGCTCATCCTGTCTTCTCCCTTGCAGTGCCCTCCTCTCATCCAGTGCACAGAGGACACAATCATGTTTACAAAAGCCCTGCAAGTGCCAATTTCCTTCACCATTGTGCTGTGAAGCTGGCTGGCTTCACACTTCAAAGGGCCACCTGAGCATCTCCCAAGTGCAGGGTTGAGGAGCAGGGAGGGTGAGTCACCCACTGCGGCGTGTCCTTTCCGGTCCCCACCACTCCCTCCACCTCCCGGTGGAAAGCAGCCCTTGGCCTCCTCAGCTCGCCTACATCACCTGGAACTAGACAAGAGCTCTCCATGCCCAGGTGGACAGGAAACACATGGAAACCAGCCCCGCTCTAAAGAGGACTCAGCCCAGGAGCAGCTAGAAGAGCCCGATTCTCTCTGGGCAACACGAATTTCTGGTCTACACTCACTTTGCTTTTTCCCATTGGTTTTTAAGGTTGTAAACATTTCATGAGGCAGTAAAAGGAGAGCAGGGAGAGCCCAGCTTGAGCCTGAGGTCAGGGCCGGTCAGGGGTCGTCAGTCACACACCACTCTCCCACAGGCCTCCGCCTGCTGGCAGGAGAACTTTCTCAGGCTGCCAGTTTCCTTGAACTGTAATTCTGGTCACGTGACCTTGATACTTGAGTAGGACCATATCCTTCCCAAGTAGGAAATGTCACCACGTCTCATGAAATACACACAGGATCGAGACCTGCATGGAGCAGTCCCAGCAGTGGGGTCAACTCAGTTTCTGTTTCCTAAGCTTTAGGAAAGATGATGACGCCATTAAACAGTGTTTTATGGAGGAATGTTTAATGACATGGGAAAATACACACCCTACATTAAGTTCAAAAAACATGTTAAAGATAATGGGAAATAAACATGATAAAAATGTTATAAAAATTATAAGTATAAATAAAGTACAATGTGTGTAAGCTTGTAAGACATTTAAATATTACTATTCACTATCTCTGAGTAATCAGGTTTTGAGTTATTATTTTTTCTTTTTTTGGTAATTTTTAAGCTTTACTATGCCTATGCATTGCTAGTTTAATTAGAAATAAAATAATAAAGGCCCCCCTAGTGGCAGAGGGGTTAAACCTCAGCCTTATCACTGCTATGGCCTGAATTTGATCCCCGGCCAGGGAGCTGACCCACATGGCACAGCAGACCTCTCCTGCCTCACCCGCTGCTCCCCTCAGCAGTGTATTTCAGTAGATTCGCCTGTTCTGCTCCCCACACTGTCTCTGGTGAATCCACTCACCCCTGCACCTTTGGCCTATACCCCAGTTCTTCTATGCAGAAATAAAAACTTAAAATTTAAAAAAAGAAATAAAATAAGTGCTGTTTCACAAAAGATATTTAAGTTGATAAGACCTCACCCCTAAGTTTGCCCTTAGCACCACAATAATGTATAATTCCCCAAAACACCAGAAGACTCCTTTTGACTCAATTTGTCCGAAGTCCTCCCAAACTTGGTCCTCTTCAGTTCTTTTCTAATTCAAGGACGATCCTTCCATTGAGCCAAGAAAGCAAAAGCACTTCCCTCTTCTCCAATTCTAGCGGCCCCGAAAGCTGACATCTCCAAATATCTCTCAACTCTGTAACCTTCTCTTCACCTCCAGTCCCCATGGTCCCCTTCTCCCTTCCCCAAGTGCAGCCTCATGCTATTCCTCTATTCTGAAAAGCAGTTTAAGATCTGCTTTCTCAGTTTTCCTCTGCTCTCCTTCATCCCCACACCAATCTGCATCCCCACCTGATGTGGGGGCTGTTCGCTGTGGGGGCTGTTCGCTACTGAATATCCATTCCCGGTACAGTTCTAATAAACATGTCAAGCATAGGGCCTCCCTGGTGGCGCAGCGGTTGAGCGCCGCACTGTGGAGCTGTCGGCAGCGGCGACGCGAGTTCGAAGCCCGGCCGGGGAGAATCCCACATGGTGCGGCAGACCTCTCCTGCCTCGCCCGCTGCTCCCCTCAGCAGTGTATTTCTGATCTGCCTGTTCTGCTACCTGCTCTGTCTCTGGTGAGCCCTCTCGCCGCCCCACGCCTCTGGCCTGTACCCCAGCTTGTATGTATAAATAAATAAAATCTTAAAAAAAAAAAAACATGTCAAGCATAAAGGAATTGAAACCCACTGAATCTTGGTCTTTATCATCTCAGGAAATAATAGCATCACTCAGTCATCCACACACCCTGAGTACACCCAGTTCATTCACCAGGCGAACTTCTTGTCAACCACAGTTCAAAATAATCTTGAGTGCTCCTCTCCTCTTTCATTCCTCCTTCATTGCCACTCCAGAGGCCCAGCCAACATCACCTCTTGTTTGCAGTACTGCAGTGACCTCCTAACTGATCTTTGTGTTTCCACCCTATTATCTATTAACTGTGCATAACCCAGAAACATCTTAAAAGCAAAGGAAAGCAATCCTTCCGGTAGATTTGCACTACACATGAGGGGGAAATGGACTCCATCTCTTGCTGACTGGCTCTACCCACTTCTCAGAAATCATCTCTTACTAACCTGTCTGCTCCCTGGGGCCCAAGGACACTGACTCCTTGGTGTTCTCAGGTAGGTCAAGGCTGATCACAGCTTAGGATCTTGGTGTTCCCTCTGCCAGGAATCTTCTCTGTGGCTTTTTTGTGCTCTGTGCCTCTTTATCTGGTAAAGCTCAGAGCATACATATCTTTCTGAAAAGCCTTCCTGGCTACCAATATAGACAAATAACCAACCACCCACTTTGCATCCCTCCCATCACACATCCTCTTTTATTCCTCCTTTGCATTTATCACTTTCTGAAATAGTCATTTTTAGTAATGACATTTGATGTGTCTTCCTCCACTCTCGAAAGAAACCCACTATTAGATTTTTCTTCTCTGTTATTTTCCAGGGTCAAACAAAGTGCCTATTAAAATATTTTGTGGAAAGGATAAATGGATGAATCCCTGGGACTTCCTCTTACAGCTTTTACATTAGTATGGCTTACTGTAGCTCTGAGATTGAACCCCTGCCATAATCTAAGCTTTCACAGTTCAAATTTACGTTAGCTATAGAGAAGATTATTTCCTTAGCAAGTCTGATGGAACCCAAACTGCCTCACAGCTCTGAGAGCTGATGAAGACACTAAGAGAATGACACATGATTAGTGAAAGTTTGCTTGGGCATCCTGGGAGTAGGAGATCTGAAAGCCCATCACTCCGAGTGGCCCCAGGACACCATCTGCTGCCCTGTGGCATCTGTGGTATGTGCCGGGGAAAGTGAGTAGTTGCCAGATGGTAGACCACAAGACTAAAGGCTTTCCTTTCTGCAGTGTACTTTGTGCTGATCAGGAGAGAGCATGTCCTTCAGAGAAGAAAAGTCCAAAGGCATTCCACAAGAGGGGAAAGGAAAGGCAGACAGAAGTCAGGACAGAACTACTTGCTTCTTTTCTACCTGATCCCTCCTCACACTCCAATCATCAAAGAATTCCTATCAGTGTTGGTGTAGCTCACCTGTGGATGGCTCTGGGCACTCCCACCCCCAGACAGGACAAGTCGTGTGTAAGTGGGATGCAGGGACACTGACTTCCTGCCTGTCCCTCCTCAGAGAATGGTCCTTAGAAAGGAGTTGCTTTTCTTTTTTTAAAGATTGTTTTATTTATGCATACAAGCTAAAGTGCAGGCCAGAGGTGTGGAGGGGTGAGAGGATTCACCAGAGACAGATTGGGAGCAGAACAGGTGGATCTACTGAAGTACACTGCTGAGGGGAGCAGCGGGTGAGACAGGAGAGGTCTGCTGTGCCATATGGGAAGCTCCCTGGCTGGGGATCAAACTCGTGCTGCAGTGGCTCTTGATAGCTTCATAGGCTGAACCCCTTGTGCCACCAGGGAGGCTCAGAAAGGAGTTCTTGAGAGCAATGGCCATGGTCCAAGTACAGTAGATTGAGGCAATATGGCCAATCAGGACTCAAATATTCCAGACAAACAAGGCCCATTTTTTATTATTTTCCTACAACTTCTCTAAAACAAAACAGATCAGCCCTCCTAACTCCTCCACCCTTGCTCCCTTACCCACGCTCCTAGCCTCTGAGAAACTCATTTTAGTTTTCATTGCCCACTAGCTCATCTTTATTTCTTTTCTTTTTATGACAGCTTCCTAATATTGCACATATAGGTGAAATCATCAAATAGTTGTTTTCATCTTTATTACTAATTTCACTGTATAATCCCCTCAAGTTCCTTCCATTTTATTGCAAATAGCAAAATTTCATTATCCTTACGGCTGAATAATATTCCACTATGTATCTACACTATCTCTTCTGTATCCAAACTTTCATTAGTGGGCACTTAGGTTGCTGCCATATCTTAGCTATTGAATATAATGTTGCAATAAGCATAAAGTTCTTTGAGTTGATGACTACATATTCTTCAGAGAGACACCCAAAAGTAGGATTGCTGACCACATGGTAGTTCAAATTTTAGTTTTTTGAGAGAGGTCTGTAATGTTTTCCAAAATGGCTGTACATTTCTCCAATTTCTTACACTGTAGTGTGAAACCCTCAGTGTTCTGCACATTCTACTAAGTGTTTAGAGAGACAAAGTGTTTAGTGAGCTGTATTAATGTAAGAACCATGAGCCAGTCTTGGGAATTCAGTAGATGACAGTGGCCTGGTGTAATGGAACAGAATACTAGTGGCAGAGAATAATCTGTGTGGCAGATTTGCCTACTTCCAGAGTGAAAATCTTGCCTTATTTGTGCCATGAATCATAAAGTAGTAAATGCGGTGGCACTCTGTTGGAAAGTGGAAGTGGATGCCAGCACTAAGGCAACATCAGAGAGTTGTGGAGTGAGAGTTTACAGCAAGAGCAGAAGTAAATCACATGGCCTACACGGACTTCCTCTTCCCATTCCATCTAGCAGACCCCCAAGAGTTACAGGATAATAATCAAAACACAAAGAAAAGGTATTATAAAAAGCAGATTCGGGGGCAAGACTAGCACTCAGGTTATCTAGAATTCTAGTCCACACTCATACCCAGAGCCTGTCCTCTCGGGAGCACATTAGCTCTTTTCTGGTGATTTCTAAAATCACCATAATGAGCAGGAACCAGAACCGGAGTTACAGACAAATGTTATTAGTCAGGGTAGTGGATCCTTGAAATTTGAGCTCACAAGATGAGGGAAAGGAGATAACTGATAATAGCCAATGATGAAAAATATTAAAAGGGACAGTCTATATCAGAGAATTAGTAGACCAAAACAGCTTAAATACAATAAATATTCTCAAAGAGATAAAAGATGATGTCACTAACATAAAATAGAAGCAGAAGTTATTTTAAAGAACCAAGTAGATATATTGGACATGAAAAATCCAACTAAAAAACCCTCAATGTGTGGGCTCAATTGTTGAATGGATATAGCTAGAGAGGGAATGTGTGGCCTGAAAGAGCAGGTGAAGAATTTTTCCTAGAGATACCAAAGAGAAACAAAAAGATGGGAAATATCAATGAAAAGTTAGTAAAAGTGAAGGACAGAGTTAGCAATACCAGTATTCATATATTATAAATCTATTGAGCAGAGGAAAAATGTACAGAAGAACTGCTGGAATAAATAAACTATACACAATTAAAGAAGGATGAAAGTCTTCCAGTTGAAAGGCCTAACAACTTGCTAAAAGGATAGATAATCTAAAGCAGAAATATTGTAGGGATAGAAAAATTCAAGAAGTGCTCAGAGAGAAGGGGTTAATCATTTTAAAAAACCAAGAATCTAAATGTCATCAATCTTCTTAATAATAAAAGGGAGAATAAAGACAACAATGGATTAACACTCTACAAACTGACAGAAAAGAACTTCAAAATCATAATTTTATGTTCAGCTACCTTCTAGTTTAAGTGAAAAGGCAAAAAGGAGAGCTTAAGGGTATGCAGCCTCAGACTTCTTGACACTAAAAGGAGATCTTTGAAAACAGTCTTGAAATAGTACTATAGGAAAAAGAATGGGTCTGGAAAGAAACCAGGCCATAATGTAAAGCACCAGTGAAATTGGTGTTTTCTAATAAGTCGAGTCTCTCCAATATTCCAGAACTAAATGTGATGGATTTTAGGCAGCCCCACAAAAAGTTACAGCCCCACTGCTCTAGTGTCAGAGGGCAAAGGGGAGCTGATCTTCCGCCTCCCCTTGGCCCCATTACATGGAACACCAGCGGCTCTCCAGCTCCCCAGCTCAGTGTGTCTGAGGGTTGGGCCTGCACTCACCCTCCAGCTCCTGCCCATCAGAAGCAGCTGGCCCTTTGATTCCACAGTAAGGCGGCATCACCAGGCAGGTAAGCTTTCATCCCCACCGGGCAGAAGCAGGTGGTGCTCTGATTCTCTCACCATGGTGGTGGGTGGGCAGGGGAGAAGGTGGTGTCCAGCAAGCAGAGCCTCCATGCCCACCTAACATCAAACAAGGACGTGTAAGTGGGGCCCTAGCCAGCCCACCATTTTCCCCACCCCAGTATCTGCAGGCCAATGCTCTGCCCTCTTCCAACATTATCGAGGTAGAATTATGAGGCAGTGAATGGTGCTAGATGACACTACGTGAAGTCCAAGGACCCCAACAAGAGCTGATCTTCTGCCCCCACTTTGCATCAGCAAAGTGGTGGGGGCCAGCCTTTCATTCACCCTCTATGGGGTGTTGGAACTTTCCAGAAAGAACTGAAGCTTCATCTCTCCACTTGGAGACAATGAGGTAGTATGAGCTAGGGCCCCAGTTTTTCAGGAAAGGTGTCAGTGGACCCAGAGAGAAGCTGGATTTCAAACCCACTTTTACAAAGAAGTAGTGGAAGTTAGAGTTCATTTTCACCAGTGGTGCTGACCACGACCAGCAAGAAGCTGATTATGCACATCCCTCCAATAGGCAAGCTCCAGCTAATATAAGTGTGGAGTCTCATCATACAATATCCAAAATGTCCACGATACAACTGAAAACTCCTCACCATATCAAGAACCAGGAAAATCATAACCTGATTGGGGAAAGAGTAATCAACAGACACCATTGTACACAAATGTATTCAAATGACATAACTCCTTATTTATAATCATACAAATTAGGTACAACAATGAAGTATTAATGAGCAAAATAAGTGGGAATTAATGCAAAACAATATGGATGAAAAATTTGGTTTCAAAAGGTTATATTCTGTATGATTCTATTTATAGGGTACACTTGAACCGACACAATCATAGAGATGGAGAACAGATCAGTGGCTCCCCAGTGTGGAGAGTTTGCCCAGGAGGGGAGAAGGTGCTATGCCTCTTAAAGGGAACACTAGGGACCTTATAGAGCTGAAACTGTGCTCGACCTGACTGTGAAGTGGCCACAGGAATCTACACAGGAGAAAACTGCATAGAATTAACACACACACACACAAAAAAAAAAACATTTAAAACTGATGAAATCTGATTAACTTAGATATATTGTTTCAATATAAATTTCCTGGTGGTGATAGTCTACCATTTTCATGCAAGATGTTACTATTAGGGGAAGTTGAGTGAAGGGTACACAGGATCCATATTAATTCTTACAACTGCTGCCAATGTACTCTCATCTCAAACTAAAGCGCTAAAATATCAGTTTACAGGCATCTAAAGACAGCCTTAAAAATATGTGCCTAGGCCTCCCTGGTGGCGCAACGGGTTAAGCACAGAACTATAAAGCTGTCCAGAACCTGCAGCACGAGTTTGATACCCGGCCAGGGAGATTCCCACATGGCGCAGCAGACCTCTTACGCCTCGCCCGCTGCTCCCCTCAGCAGTGTGTTTCCATCGATCTGCCTGTTCTGCTCCCCACTCTGTCTCTGGTGAACCCCACGCCTCTGGCCTGTACCCCAGCTTGTATACATAAATAAATAAATCTTTTAAAAAATGTGCCTATATAATGAAACTAATAAAACATCCTTCTCAACAGATAGAATAGGATTTATTAAATGAGCAAAGATACATGAGTCCAATACGTTGAATAAGCTCAAGCTAAAAGTTATATATAGAATTTGTTCCAACAACAACAACAGCAAATGAGATATTTTCCTCTGCCCCTTTTATCCACCTGGTATCCAGGATGCTATAAAGCATTCATGATTAACTCTCATTATTTACTGTGGATAGCAATGGCAGAAAGTACTGGCAAGTTGTAAAACTGACCAGATACCTGGACTCTATCAGTGCAGGTGGGGAGGTCTGCTCCATGAAGTACGGAGGCACAGCTGCATAACTCCATACAGCTCTGCAGCGGCGAGGGGAGAGCACACACAAGCCTTGACTACCTAAAAAGCTGGAGACAGAACAGGAGATGGAGCACATACACCCATGTGGGCAGAAACACAAAGCAGCATTTACCAGGGCGCGCTGTCCTGACGGTGTAACGGGTAAGAGCCAGCACCAGCGCGCACCTCTCGGAGGTGAGGGCGAAGTACTAATCGTTAGAAATAAACAGGGAAAAAAACTAAAACCAGAAAAAGTTTCTGCAGGATGGATGAAAGAGTGATAATGCCTTAAACATAAAGAGAAATAACCCAAGACTGCTGTGCAGAGGAGAGGAGGGTGGGGGAGGAGCAAAACGGGACCTACCCAGGTGGCCTCTGGGTAGAGGCTGGTGGGCAGGCCGAGCTGGAAGGTGCTGCCTTCGTTTGAAGACCAATTTTTTTTCTACACTTTTCTTTTTTCCTCCCCTTTCCTTTTCTTCTCTTCTCTTTTCATCTAATCTTTTCCTTTCGTTTTCTCCTTTTTTTAAACCGTGATCATTTATTGGGCCTCCCTGGTGGCACAACGGGTTAAGCACAGCCCTGTGGAGCTGTCGGCATCTATGGCATGAGTTCGATGGCCAGTCGGGAGAATCCCACGTGGTGCGAAGACCTCTCCTGCCTCGCCCGCTGCTCCCCTCAGCAGTGTGTTTCTGATCTGCCTGTTCTGCTCCCCGCTCTGTCTCTGGTGAACCCTCTCGCCGCCCCACACCTCTGGCCTGTACCCCAGCTTGTATGTATAAATAAATAAATCTTTATAAAAAAAAGTTGAGAATAAAAATGAGCATAGTTTGAAAAACATTTTTTAAAAAAACCCATGATCATTTATTACTTAAAATAGAGGAAAAAAGAGAGTGAGAAGGAATAAACAAATTGCAATCTGTCTCAGGCCCTGCTTCTGCCTCAGCCTGCCCTCTGCTCTCGGGCCCCCCTCTGTCACCTGCTCTTCAGCATGACCAACACCCCTGGAGCAAGTCGGGGGTGGGGGGAACATCACACAGGTCTTCCTGGTCTCCCAGCACTTGCTCGGCAGGTTTCCTGAGTGGAGATCCTAAGCTTGAGCCCTAGCCTCTCTCCTGAGACCGCCCAAGGAAGGGAGCGGGTCTGGGCAGTAAGGCCAAGCGCTTGGGGCCCAGACGAGCTGCAGACCCATAGGGAGCGAGCTGTGGACCTGCTTCGCATTGGTGGTATTTTTCTTTTCCTAAGCAACAGGGTGCCACAGAGACGGGGTAGAAGGTAGGCATGCAGGGGCATCTGCCCCAGCCATTGGCCCTGACAAAGCAAAGTACCCTGGAACCTGATGCTGCTTCCCAGGGAAAATGCAACCGTTGTTCCTACACAAAATATCCCTCTGTGCCTGCCCAAGTCCTGTCTGTAGAAAGTTACTTCTAACAATCCAGTCAAAAAATGGGCAGAAGAGCTCAAAAGGCACTTCTCCAAAGAAGAAAAGCAAATGGTCAACAGATACATGAAGAAATGCTCGACATCACTTATAATCAAGGAAATGCAAATCAAAGCCCCAATGAGATACCACCTCACACCTGTGAGGATGGCACACATTAAAAATACAGGCAAAAACAAATGCTGGAAAGGATGTGGAGAAAAAGGAACTCTTCTACACTGCTGGTGGGAATGCGAACTGGTCCAACCACTGTGGAAAGCCGTATGGTGATTCCTCAAACTGCACAACATGGAGCTTCCATACGACCCAGCAATACCACTTTTGGGAATTTACCCAAAGGACACAAAAACACTAATCCGAAAGGGTACATGCACCCGTATGTTCATTGCGGCACTGTTCACGATAGCAAAGGTATGGAAGCAACCCAGATGTCCAAAAATAGATGAATGGATCCAGAAGATGTGGTACATATACACAATGGAATACTATTCAGCATTCAAAGAAGATAAACACATGCAATTTGCAGCGACATGGGTGGAACTAGAGGGGATCATACTCAGCGAAATAAGCCAGAAAGAGAAAACTATCGAATGATTTCACTTATAACAGGACTATAGGGAAACCAAATAGGAGAGAGACACTCAGTGGGGGAGGGGGAATATAAGGGCACAAAATGGAATAGAAAAGGACACAAGGGACCATGGAGATGGGTCACGGGTGAATTGGTGGTGGTTACCCAAGGGGAATACAAAATGTAAAAGATAAAAATAACAATAACAATAACAAAAACATATTTTAAAAATTTTAAAAATAAAAAAAATTAAAATGTGTGCAAATTAAAAAAAAAAAAGTTACTTCTAACAGAACTCAGATGGGTTGGCTGCACAAATGTGCTCTGACTCCTGCCTCCCCGTTCGTGGTTCTTAGCAAAATACACTGAGGCACGTCACTCAGCCTGCTGGCGTGGGGGCGTCAGAGGACAGCAACACATGGCAAACACACTGCCCACCGACTCCTTCCCTGCTCCTGAGCCACCACACAACGGCTCCTGTGTTTACTTTCCCCCAGATCATAATGGAACATTGGGTCACTGGGTCTTTCCCACTCTCTGCAACCTCAGGCCTTCTCCATAGTCAGTGCTCTGGAATTTCTACCCACGTCTCTATCAACCTGCCCTTGAGTTGATTGGACAGTGTAGTGTCTCCGCCAAATTTCCTGATGCAGGAGAAGACGAGCCTCCTCCTAGGCCGAGCCCTCGCCCAGCACAGCACGAGGAGCAGTCAATGCCAAAGCACTCCTGCTGAACTGGAGAGCCGAATAAGCACCACTATTACGTCAGCATGTTAGTCCCAACATGATAACTTTTAAGTTCAGAAAGTTAACCTGCCAGTGGGGAATGAGCAGCCCCTCTCTCACGGTCGCCAAGGCCACTGCCCATCTTGGGGGGTGGGCCTTGAGCGGGGCTCCCACCCCGTAACACGGAGCAGTCACTTCCACCGTCGCGCTGTTCATGGAGCTGGGGGCCAGCAGGCGTCCGCAGGACCCTATAGCCAGCCAGCCTCAGGGGCACCTCGATGGGTGACAGCATGCAGGGGAAACAATTTGGAACATAGTCAAGGACACCAACTTGTGCCTCCCTGCCCTGTGGTCAGAGGGGCCGTCTGCAGAGGCTGCCTGGTGCAGCAGGAACCCAGGCCGGCCCCTGTGACCCCAGAGACACATGGCCAAGAGAGGCTACTGGATGTTGGAAAAGGCTTTCCTGGGCCTTCTGCTTCCCTTTTATGAATCCCAAACTTCATCAGCCCTGGAGCCACCGTTTGGGTGATTTATTCTTGAAATGACCGTGCTGCTGGCCGGGGCTCCTGAGCTGGAAGCCCGCAGGGCAGAAACCCCAGAGGCGGGGGTTTGCTCTCCTAATGACTCCAGAGCTCAGGGTTCAGGTCCTTAGACACCCAGTTTCTGTGTTTCTCCTCCACCCCCTCGACGCCTGTCGCTGGCAGAGCTAATGACTGTGGCCCTAACCTGGTCCAGGTAACTCCTTGTGAAAGTGACTCCTGTGAAAAATGTAAGGTGTCCTTCTGCCCAGTGCTTCCAATGCACGTGTCACACCTTGTGAAGCTGGGGCATGGGGGCTCATTTCCATAGACTCTTTTTCTAAATTGATTCCCTTCACCCTGCGTCACCTTCTTAGAGGAGCTGATAAGCCGGCAGAATCACTGCCCTTGTGGAGACTTGTAGGGAAAAGGGGGAGGAAGGGGCTTGCAGGAGTGAGCTGGCTATGCCCCTTGCTGACTGCCTGGAGCCCCTACACACAGCACAGCTGTGAGTCTGTCGGTGTGGTGAGCACCTTCAAAGATCCGGAGGTCTGAGATGTCACAGAGCCGGTTTCCTCTGAGGTCTCTCTCCTTGGTGTGAATCCGGCTGTCTTTTCTGAGTCCCCCATGGCCTTCCCTCTGTGCATGTCTGTGTCCTGGTCTCTTGTTACCAGACATGGAGTCAGGCTACCTGGAGACCTCATTTTAACGTAATCACCTCTTTAAAGGTCCTGCCTCCAAACACGGTCATGTGCTGAGATCCTGGGCGAGACCCAATCATATGGTTAGGGGACATAGAGGCACTTGTACAAAAGGTATCTTCCAGAAGCATGTCCTGCTGTGTCACCTCTCCTGCAAGGCGACAAGGACCAGGACAAGTAGCTTTCAATTCAGCCTCTGGGGTGGGAATATTCCACAAGAGCATTGAGAGGCAACTAAGCCAGGCAGAACTTGACCTTCAAAGGTCTCTTCACTGCTTAGAGCCTAGAGCAGCATCCAACCAACTGCTGCCGAATGAGGGCCTGCCAGGGCTTGCAGACAGGGCTGGCTTGCCCCACAGCCATGTCCTCTGCGTGCGCTGTTTGTGGCTGCTTTCCCAGAACTGGGCAGTTGCCGCAGGGGTCGCAGACTCTCAGACTCAGCGCATTTATGGAAAGTGTGTACCCATCCAGCAATGAGAGGCCAGTTCCCTGGGGTAGGGAGTTTGCTGTCAGCTTCCCCTGACCACACTTGGTGCCTTCAGGGTCTTCAACCTACAGGGTCTGTTGAAGACATGTTGTCCCCCCAAGTGCAGGAGACCCCTGCTCCTATCTATAATGAGAGCATGACCTGGTGCCTCCCTGGTCTAGGTCATACACTGACCTGATATGCTCTAATCACTATTTAGATTCTGAATCAAAGTGACAGGTGTTGGCCAAATCACTGGCCAGGTGGAGCCTTTGCACAAAGGACCAGGCCAAGCTTCTTCCCTCTGAGGGTAGGACACCGCTTCAGTCACCCCAGGACTCCAGTCACAAGGAATCCTTAGGACTTTTCACCATCCCCAAAGAGCCAAGGACCCAGGGAACACAGCGCTCCTATCTCCCTGGCCCACAATCACCTGAGGTCTGAGTGGTCCTGACCCCCATTCCTCCCAGTGGACTCAGAGTTCCCAAAAATGCCCCTCCATTTCTCAGGGGCCTGGGACCCCGCTGTGGTACCAAAACCCTCCCCCCAGTTCCGCTTCTTGGTATAGATGTGCGATGTATATTAAATCCCAAGAACAGCCTCAGGCACCCCACAATTTCCCAAGCTACAATTATGAAATAAACCCTGGTTCCAGGAGCCACCAGACACGCTCTGGAATGCAGGAGGCGAGAGGAAGAGGACCAGGGGAGAAGCGGCTCTCCGGAGATACCTACTTTCCCGCCTGGAAGTGCCATGTGAATGTGGGTGCCTCCCCCCAGGAGGCCCTGCTTAGCGGGGGCTGTGAGCTCTTCAGCATCAGAGACTTGGGGGAGCATCGTTCTCATTCTTCCTGGGGATAGAGCCATGAGAAAGCCTCATTTTTCCATATGTGAGGAAAACCTATTCAACACTGGTCTCACATACCTCTGAGGGCACGAACAGCAATAACTGACATAAGCACTCAGCCAGGTGCCTGGCATGTAGGAAGAGAAAAATGAATATGGAACGTCTGTGAAACCTGGGAGATAGGACACGAGGGACAAATAAATGTTTTCTAAATGAATCAAATATTTTCTGAATGTCCTAAGAATGTTTTTTCAAAAATTTTAGGATAGAGTGGGAGCAAATCGTTGATTAGGTTTTGTCCCCCAAGCCTACACACACACACACACACACACACACACACACACACACGCACGTGCGCACGCACACACACACGGCCACACACACACACATGTGTGTGGACCTACATCTGCAAATGCTAGTCCCACAGTAACAGGACACAGACAAGTCACTGTGGAGAAGCATCCACCTAGCCCTCTGCTCGAGGTCTGGCCATCTCACACACCCAAGAGGTCAACTCGAGAACTGATTTCTTGCCAGCTCCACTTTAAAGAAGAGGGCCACACCAGAAGCCCATTTTAGACATGGTTTGGCCCAGTGACAAGTGAGACCAAGTATTTAGCCCTGCCCAGAGTGATGGGGGCACCTTGAATGCATTCCTCAGATACCTTCGTTTATACTCAGCTCCCTCACAGGTAACACACCTCATCTTCCAAGGCCAAGCCACGTGGGCAGAATTGAGCTCAGTGAGAATGTGTGAATGAGAAGTGCTTCTATAATTAAGCTGACACAAGAGACATATTTCTTGGATGACATGTAGCAGTTCTGGCCTCCAGGCATTGCTCTCCCAAATCCTTTCCAAATAGGGAACTTGCAGCACTCCAAACATGCAAAGGGGAACCCCAAGGAATGTGTGGATTTGAAAATATTCAACTCATACTCGAAATACCGTTTGCCTTAGGTATTCAGAAAGAGGTGTAAACTCTGAAATATGAGGCTCTTGTGACCCCAGAGAGTTCAGAAGCACAGATGGCACTGAAATTCCTTTCAGGTTCCCCAGCCAGAGCTTCTAGAAACTGCATTTAGCACCTTCAGTTAACTTGTATTTATTCTGGGCACTGACATTTTCTGTCTCAGCTTCTCAAGTACCATGATTTCATTTCAAAAAACACTAGCTCACTAGAGGACACTGAATGTATTTCTTTTCCAAGGAAATATATTTTAAAATTTCAAAAGTACTGAATGACCTGGAAATTCAAAGAAATTAAAACATTGTGATACTAGTTTGTATTGAGTGTGAACTGTATTCTTGGAACTGTGTCTGGAGCATTTTACTGATCTCAGCACAGCTCAGTGACATCAGGATGGCTCCCAATTCCACTCTTCATCCACTCCATCACTAATGCCAGATATTTACTGGGCTTCTGCTGTACACAAAGCATCATCTCAGCTGCTAGACAGATGGCAGGGGACCGGACATGTGCTTTTCCAAGGGAGAGTGGGTAATCTCACGAGGAGACGGACCACAGTAGAATCAGGTGGTGGTAAGTGCTGGGAAGAAGAATGGAATAGGGCTGAGGGGCACAGATGAAGGGAGCAGGGTTAGGAGGGACTTCTAGGAGAAGGTGACCTTCGGGTAAGGGCCAGGTGACCAGATGGGATGGGGGAAAGCCCTCCTTGCATTGTCGACAGAGCATGGGGGTCGTGAGGGTGGAGGGCCAGCAACAAGGGCAGGCAGGACCCAGGCACCAGGAACCGGTGGGCGCTTGAAGTGGGAGAGTGCACGAGAAGAGGTTCTGGAGCGCACCCGTATCGCCTGTCCCATCCTATTTCACTATGCCCATCACACTCCACTAGATGTTTCCACAACCTACTCATCATTACATACATTTGAAAGCATGAAGCCCTAGCTTCTGAATTATCTTCATCAATATATGGACATTTAAAAAGTGACTAGCAAGTTGGCTAGACTCTAACGCAACCAGAAGAGATTTTGTAGATGGGCTCAAAGGACACTTTCTATGTCAGCTTTTATGTGTATAGTCCTCCAAAAAGAAAGCGAAGATGGCCCAGACTCCCATGAATGGAAAGGTGAGGCTGCTAGTTTCCCCAAAGCCAGGAGCACCGGATGCACCACTGCTGTTACTGAAGGCAGCTGTCTATGGAATGACCACCCCACCCCCACCCAGTCCCCGCTTCCCGCTCCCGTGTCAGCGCCACCTTTGCAATGCTGGGCATTTGTTGGCTCTGACCAGCAACAGAGGGCAGAGGAATTTAGTTCCACATATGCTCTTGCAGGGAAAAAGCCTCCCTGGAGTCCGACATCTCCAATTCTGGTTGGGTTTGTGGCCACTCTTCTTATCTCAAGTTGGCATTCCTGTTTAATCATGGAATCCTGGGTGTTAGTGGGTCTCGAGAAGTCACGGGTCCCCATGCGGCCCTGTGGCGTCACATGCTGCTTCCCCAGAGCAGGCACAGGCAGACTTGGGCTCTGACAGGGTCCCGCAGCGCCCCCAAGGTGTTTGTCCTAAGTCTCGACCACATCAGAAATCCTAGCTAGCTATGGAAGCAAATTCTGCCACTTCCACACCAGCTCCATCCTGCTTTCAAAAACCAGCCATTCATCAGTCACCACCCTCCCTGTCCCAAAACAGAGGTCTGCATTTCCCCTCATGGCGGGCTCCAGTTTCAGAGTCCAGCTTAAAGGCTCACCTCAACCTGGAAGTCCTGCTCCACAAGCCTCCTGTGAGCAACCATGTCAAGCTGCTAGCAAGCACTCAGCCTTGTCCTCGGGGGTGGCTGGCGCTCAGGAAAAGCCAGGGAGCAGGCAGTTGGCAGGACGGATTCTTCCCCAGATTCTTCAGCTATGACATACCAGACCTCAGCTCAGCCTGCAGAACATTGTGTCCATTTTGGTGCTTTCCAGCTCAGCTCCATCAGGAACTGCCTGCACACAGGGCTCCACCATTGCTCACCCTCCCTATCAGCCCACCTGAGGATTTAGGCCACTTCCTCTGTCTGTGGCTTCCAGAACACACCCGTGTTTCCACAAGTCTCCCTGGGACAGGCAATGTCTTCGTAATTCACACAGAACAAAACGTCCTGCCTGTGTCTCTGCCTGAGTGTGTGACTTGACAGAGAATGAACTTGGCACCCCTTGAGAGCCTCTGTCGAGGAGACTACTAGAAGGGATGGTGGGGTGGCTCAGTCTGGTCAGCGGGGCACCCTGGCTGCCCCCACTGGGCCCTGTTCTCCCTGCACCCCACAGGAGTGTTCTAATGGATTCACTGTGTAGAGACAGGCGGCCACAAAATCAAGAACACATCATCAAGCAGAGAGCACCGCCCGTGGCAGCGGAGGGATGTGGCAAGGACAGCAGCTAACATGCCCTGGAGGGCTGCCCGGCCCAGAGCGGGACCCCTGGGAGAGGCTGAGTCTGCACAGCTGCAGGCTTCGCTTCTGTTTTCTTTTGATGATGTGGTCCAGGGCCTACAGAGTTCTTTCTTAAGAACGCCTGGCTCTTTTGGGTTTTATCTCCTGCTGATCGAGTAAGTTGATTCTTTGCAGTTACTCAGCCATGAAGAATTTCTCAAACCAAAGTGTTAGTGTAACATAGGCCTTGTGAATTGAATTGTCATAGGCTGTAGGTATGTGTATTGTAAATGTGGATGTGCATATGCACCAGGCCCACACTGCTGCTCAGTGTGCGTGCTTACTACCCACCCACCCAGGCACACTTGTCTTGCCCCAACATGCCATATTGGAATAAAAACTTCCTCTGCAGCTGTGGAGAGAAGTGTGTATGTGTATGTGTGTGTGAACTACTAAATCTCTTTTCTGATTTCCATGCCTTTGCATATCTGTCATTTTGTTACAATTTCTTTTGTAGACCTTAAAATCCTTGACTTTATGTCCCTATAGCCAAGAGTATGGAAAGTGCTCATAGTTTCAAGACAATTCTATTGTAAAAACAGAAATCTCTCTTCAAGATGGTACCTTCAGCTCAGACTATACTCCCTCCTCTATGTCAACCACAACATGGGCATACTATTAAGGAAGTCGTTTATACATACATACAAACGCATGTATATATGCACACACACACACACACACACACACACACACACACAGAGCGCATCAGGAGAACTCACTGTACCACCAAAATGTGAATGAGCAGCAGCTCCTCAACCTTTCCAGAAAGACTTGTGCTCTGAACACTCCTCTGATTGCCATGAAGGCATGGGAGAGATGCCCATGAAGGCCGAGACACCAAATCTTGCACAACCCATGACCTCTTTGCAGGGAAGGTCCTGTTGTATTCAGCCAGCCACTGTCCATGCCCTTCCCATTTGTTCCCTATAGTTTATTTTTTTATTTTTTTTTAAGATTTATTTTTTATTTTTACATACAAGCTGCGGTACAGGCCATAGGCATGGGGCAGCGAGAGGGTTCACCAGAGACAGAGCGGGTAGAAGAACAGGCAGATCAGAAATACACTGCTGAGGGGAGCAGCGGGCGAGGCAGGAGAGGTCTGCCGCACCATGTGGGATTCTCCCTGGCCGGGCATCGAACTTGCGTCGCCCGCTGCCGACAGCTCCACAGCGCAGCGCTTAACTGCTGCGCCACCAGGGAGGCCCTGTTCCCTATAGTTTAAATCCCCACATCTTCAGGACCTCTGATGGCTCCCCAGATGGGCATGGCCCCGCTGGCTCCCGACATCCCGCCCCACACAGTCCATATCTCTGCATATGCCAGCCCTGTCCTCTGGACTGTCACGTCCACACAGCCTTGTCCTGTAGAACTGTGCTCCCATATTCCCTCCCTTGTTTGGCTCTCTTCTTTCTGCACCCACTGCCTCAGCTCCTCTCCTGTAACAGAGTCCAGCACGTGTGCGACCCTTCATCAGCCTCGGGCACATTGGTGTCCTGGCTCTCTGCTTTGTTCTGGGAGGCTTTGTCCCTTTCTGGATCACAGCTTCCGCCCCAGGGAATTGACTCTATGCTGCAGGACCACACTGGGGTGAGACGCACAGCAATTCTTGCTCTTGCGTCTCTGAGTTTCCCCTTTCGTGGTGGTAAAAATCTCCAAAGTGTTCTTCAAGCCCAAGTCTTTGTCACACAATTTAGAGAGGATATTCTCCTCAGTGACACTTCTGCTGTAACCACCACTTACCTCCCTTCCCCTCCCTGGTCCTCTGGGGTGTGACACACCTCAGTGGGGAGCTGAGCAAGCCAGAAACCAGCTGCTCCGTGCACGGAATGGTGACTGGCCCTGGAGGGAGCTTTGCTCTACCCACTCCCTTCCCTATTTTCCTGCATTTGAAGCTTTCCCTGGCTCCCTCCAAAGTTATTTTAAAGGAAGGTATAGCAGACCAACAGTCAGACCCAGTGGTAAGGGACCATGGAGGGCCTTCTCCCTAAGGAATCCTGATAGCAAACAGAACAAGGCCCACCACAGGCAGGGGCTCTTAAAGGAGGCCCTGCTCCCCACAGAAGGTAGCCTCTGTTCCTCCTCAAGATCCCTGCATGTGAGGATGGGGTGAATGAGGACGTCTTCTCCCTACAGAAGGGAACTATATCATCTGTATTGGTTTTCTGGGGTTGTCACATGGAGCCCCACCAAGCAGGAGTCTTAAGCAACACAAACCTATTGTCTCACAGTGCTGGAGGCCAGAAGTCCAAGACCCAGGTATGGCCAGGACTGGTTTCTCCTGAGGCCTCTCTCCTTAGAATAGGGATGCTGGGCCTCCCTGGTCGTCGAACAGGTTAAGTCTCAGCACTATCAAGCTATCACCAGCCTCTGCAGCATGAGTTCGATCCCCACCAATGGAGATTCCCACATGGCGCAGCAGACCTCTCCTGCCTCACCCGCTGCTCCCCTCAGCAGTGTATTTCAGTAGATCTGCCCGTTCTACTCCCCACTCTGTCTCTGGTGAATCCTTTCACCAACCCCACACCCATGGCCTAAACCCAGTTTTTGTATGCATAAATAAATATAATAAGTCTTTTAAAAAGAATGGAGATGTCATCTTCTCCCCTACCTGCACAAGGACACCAGTCATGTGGACTGGAGCCCATGTGAATGTCCTCATTTTATCATAGTCACCTCTTTAAAGGCCCTTCCTCCAAATCCAGTCACACAGTTACATTTGGAACTCCTAGGAGTTAAGACTTTAACATATGAATCTGGTTAAGACACAGTCCAGCCCATAACACCCTCTGAAGGTAACTTTCTACCTGCCTGTGAGGTCACCCTGTTTCCACGTGTGAGAAGCACAGGTGGGGTGGAGAAGCACAGGACCAGCCTGGCAGAACATGGAGCAGGAGACAGGCCCTGCCCTGAGAGCACCGCCTTTGACTTGGAGCAGTACCTAAGAGGCTTCCAAGAACACACCCTGTTCTTGGCCTCTGACAATGGAGGGAAGAGGAAGAGGAAGGCAGGTGTGTGATGGGACCAGAGAGTCCCCACACTCAGGGCCAAGGAGGCTGGGATGGGCACCCCCCATTCCAGGTAGGCTGTTCCTCCAGATGACAGTCGCCTCACTCAGTACTGGGAGGGCCTTTTGCACTTTACAGAGTGCACCCTGACTCCATAGATCTCTGCCTCTCCCCTGTCCCCAGACCATGAGCCACTGGGTCCACAGGTCAGATCGGGAGAGCAGGGCAGGTGAGGGCATGTTTGTACCTGCCCAGGTTCTAGAGCCCCATCCAAAGCAGATGCTTGCCCCACAAATGGATCCCTCAGGCAGCAGCTTCCCAGAAGGGCACGTCCCGGGAAACCCCTCATAAGGGGGCAGGCTGGGTTGCACGGTGTGGACCTTGCCCTGTGCGCTGCCTTTGGCTAATTATAGGTATTTGCTGAGTGTCCAGGCTGCAAGAGACACACCACGGGAGACACAGGCCCGGCTCTCCTGCGGTTTACACAGAAATAGAGAAGAGAGGAGACAGTGCCAGGCAGGAAATGCCCTATTCCAGAGAAATGGGATGTCAGCTGGGCTGGGGAGTCCAGAGGAAGCAGAGCAAACACAAGCTGTTCCGCACACGTGCCAAGGCAAATATAGTCCGTTCTCCTGAACTGGGCACTTCGGGTCGGCGCAGGGACCCATCTGCAGGATTCTTCCCAGAGGTCTGGGGGGCTCTCAGGTCCTTGGTTTGGGCAGAGGTGTGTGGGAGCCTTGGGAGGGAGCATCAGACCTCAGAAGTATCCAAAGGAGTGGAGTCCAGGGTCTCAGAGAACACCCTTATCCCCAGGCACTCCCTCAGTTTGCTACTCCAAGGGCCCTCTGAGAAGCAAGGGGCTCTTCCATTTTACCGAAGGAAAGCAAGGCTCAGGGAAGTCCAGGCAAGCCCCAAGAATACACAACCGACGGGCCTGCAGCGGGTCAACCACAGCTCTGCCCGAGGCTGCTCAGGACAGCGCAGGTCAGGACAGACCCGTGAAAACACTCTGGGTGTCCTCTAGGCCCGACAGTCATACCCCTGTGAACTGGGAAATGTTTTTTTTTTTAAAGATTTATTTATTTTTGTATACAAGCTGGGGTGCAGGCCAGAGTTGTGGGGTGGTGAGAGGATTCACCAGAGACAGAGTCAGGAGCAGCACAGGCAGATTGACCGAAATACACTGCTGAGGGGAGCAGCGGGCGAGGTAGGAGAGGTCTGCCGTGCCATGTGGGAATCTCCCTGGGGGCATCAAACTCGCGTCACCACAGCTGCCGACAGCTCCACAGTGCCACACTTAACCTGTTGTGCCACCAGGGAGGCCCTGAACTGGGAAATGTTAACCCATTTTACAGACTGGAAAGCAACCTTCCCAGAATGAACTGACGTGCTGAACTGAAAATGACATAGAGGAGACTAGAATCCGGGCTCCTCGGGACAAGCGTCCACAGGGTTCCTTCCCAGAGGACACAGATGGGTGTTGGCTACAGAGATCTGGCATTTTGCCAAGAACTCTGAGCTCCTTTGGCACAGACCAGCAGCTCTCAACGCCTCACTCCAGATCTGCAGCATCAGGCATGAAATGAAAGTCTCAGGCTCAAGCCCAGATGAACAGCAGCTGAGCCCCCAGGGCAGGGCAGCCATCACAAGCCTTTCCAGGACTGTGAAGCCCCTCCAGGGGAGGCTGCAATAGTCACCCCACAAGATGGCACAGAGCACTACCAAATGGGAAAGGCCTGCACACCCATGCCCCAGCCTTTCCACGGGCTTCGGGGAGAAGTCAGTGGGTTCCTGCCCCACCACACAGTCCTCACACCCCAGTAAGTCAGGTAGGGAGGTGAGACAGAACCAGAACTCGCCTGCAGGAGGCACGGCCAAGGGCAGAGGGCACAGTCCCCCACTCCTGTCCCCACGCCCAGGAGGGGATGGGCAGCACACATGGTCCCAGCAGGAGAGGCCGGCTCACCCGGCTCTCTCCAGTCCTCTGCACAGGATGCTGGGGCGTGGGGGGGTGCAGGACAGATAATTCTAGGGAGGTACCCCTTCTCACTAGGCAGTGAAGTCAGTGTGAACTTCAAATAGGGCAAAAATAGGATTCTAAAAATAGCCTGCAGAAACTGTGGGAAAGTGTGGGGAGGTGTGTCTGGAAAGTTCCGGTCTGGCTTGGCAGGGCAGTTCCCATGTGTCCTCCCTATCAGAGGACAATGCCAGCCTGACCCCCGTCAGACCTCCGGGCACAGTGAGGGGCACAGAAAGTCCAGGCAGGGTGTGGGGCAGGGCTGGCGGGGAGCCCTCAGGGCGTGGACCATGCACACCTACCCTCCTTTATTTCCAGGGTGCCCTCGCTGCTCGTTGGCCTTTTGGTTTTGCAGTTGGGTTGAGATTAGGTTTGCGCCTGTGTGTGCAGAGGGCTCACTGCACGTGTACAGACACATTCATCACATTCTCTCTACTCAAACAGCAGCTCATAGGCCAGAACATCAGCAGCCCCCGCCCCCTTGGCCCAGACACTCTGAGTCCTACGTGTTCTCAGGGTCCAGGGAAGTCTGGGAAGCCCTATTCCAGGCTTCCACGGTCGTGTCCCAAAACCCAGGCAGGACTGGGGGTCCCATAGAGCCCTCCTAGGGTCAGCTTCTCAGCACACAGGCCTGCTATGTGTGGACACGAGAGGCCTGAGAGTGGTTGTGTCAGCCAGGCGAGACTGGGAGTCACACCTCTGGGCAGAGGGGGCCGAGTGTGTGGTCCAGACCCCTCCTCTGGGCTCCTGGACAAGTGTGGGCAGGTGCTAACAGTGCTGTGGACAGTGGCCATGACCTTCAAGGGCCGGATCAACCAGGGACACTGTGGCCATGAGGGATACACCTGCATTCCTGGTGCCTGCACATCCAGGACAGAGTCCTGGCTTCATGGGGACCTTGACACGCTTCATAAAGCTCCTACTATGCTCCCAAAGGGAGTAGCTCAGGTCCGGCCTCCAGGGCTCCCAGGCCTGCAGAAGCACAAAGCAAGAAACGACAATGTGATGTGGAAGCAGAGGACTGAGCTGGCTCCGGTGCGGCCGGCCGCAGAGAGGGGCCAGCACCGCAGAGAGGGGCCAGCACCGCAGAGAGGGGCTAGCAAGCGGCTGGAGAGCCTGGAGGGCTACGTCTGTGCACAATGACTGTATTTCTTTTTTCTAAATCTCTCTCTCCCTTTCTTTGAATTATTTTTCTAGAGGCATGATTTACATCCAGCACAAGGATGCAGCTTGACTCCTCTTGACAATCACCCATGCCCATCACTGCCCCCACAGCAATGCCTTTTGCATTTCGCTACCCCTGAAGATCCCTCCTGACAAGGCCGTGTTCTGATCCCCCACACAGGCTCATCTTCCCTGCTTGACCTTCACATGAATGGACACATAAGGGTAAGTGTGCTCTGTCTCCCCAGAAATCAGCAGGAGTCACCCACGATCACATCCCCTTTCCTTGCCATGTCGGATGCAGCGTGTGGATAAAACACGCTTTGTTCTGAACAGCTGGACAAGTGAGTTGTTGCCAGCTTTGGGCTATAATGAATAAAGCTGCTATAGGAAGTTTTTCTTGTAATTTTTTTTTTTTAATTTACTCAGGTGAAATTCATAGAACATGAAACTAAATATATTCAAGTGAACAATTCCATGGTATTTAGTATATTGAAAATGCTGTGCATTTTGTAATCTTTTTAGTTCTAAGACCTTTTCAACATCCCAAAATAATACCCTGACCCTTTCAGTAGCTAGGGCCAGCCCTCTAGGAGAAGGGGCACTGGGATCCCCGCTGGGGTAACTGGGGTTGCCCTCCAGCTATGAAGGTTTGGGGATACACTTGACACTTTCATTTCCCTGTAACCCCTGAGGGTCCAGTTCTTAGTTTTCCTTTTCAGTAGAACAGATATTCCAAAGAAACAGACACCCAAACCCCCAAGATCACATACAATGGGAGGTGTTCTCCGCATGATTTCTTTGTAGACCTTAAGCTAAATACATTAGCCTTCTCTGGTATACTTTCTACCAGGAGAGAAAACAGCTAAGCGAATCCAGCCCTAGCCATGGGCAGCAGGGCAGCAACCAGGCAGGAGTGTCCCCGCGCCTGGCGCTCTGCCAAGACACATGCACTTATCACTGACACCCAGGAAGCCTCCAGTTGTGAACAAGCAAAGTGGGCTGCGGCTTGCCTGTAAAATTGACAGGACAGGAGCTGGTTCTCAATGGCATCTAGAGCGCTGTTTCCCCTCCCTCCTTTTGCTGTTGTGCGCATGCCCCTGCCTCCACACCCAGAAAACAGAACTCAAGTTAGCAGGGGCCAGGGGCTGATTTACCACCTACAAAAGGTAATGGTTAAGTGAAGATGGAGAATCCCAGGCTCATGCAAACAATCCTACTCCACGAGAAGCAGAAAAGGTGTTCAGCCAACATTTCCAGGGCACCACGCCCCACACGGAAAGGAATTCAGTTCGGAGCACCCTCACTCTGACCCATGCTCCCTCTCCTCAAAATTGAATTAAAGCCAAGAGGAGAAAATAATTTATTTATTACTTTTAAGTCAAAAGGCTCCTACCAGAAACAAGCCTCATCTACACCATCTGACATTTATTGACACCATCGGCCATAATCAACTGCTAGACCAGTTACCAGGAAGTGGCATCTCTTAAAAGGCAGCATGTGCTATGTGGAGGTCTCTGACCAAATGTCCCAGATAGTTCAACTACTGATGAAGAACATTATTGTAAATTGTAATTATCAAAGGAAACACCAGATAATTTTTAATAACTAAAATCTATCAAGTCTATTCCATGTGTGAAGCACTGTAAGTGCTTCAGCACTTTCTCGTCATCCCATTGGAAAGAATTTCTAAAATGACGTTCATCAGCCACAATTGGAAGTGACAGAAAGGACCGGAAATATGTTTACACCTCAATGGGCCCATGGAGAGTGCAGTTCATACAGGAGTCTTGGCAGTTCAGAGGGGGCAAGAAGGGAAGGCACCCCAGGTAAGGCTGGAGTCCTCAGCTGAGTCCCATGTATCCCCCCACCCAGGCCCTAGTGGGAGAAACAAAAAGAGCCAGGCTCCTCCAAGGGACAATTGTATGTTAATACACTTGAAACTGTTGGACACCTTTCACATGCACACTAAACAAGAACCAAGAGTCTTCCAATATATACACCCAAATTCCAGTAATAATACCAACCTTGGGCCCTTCCACTGCTTTCCCGTTGGACCCACTACCAAGTCCCCACAAGTCCCTTGACAGCCCTGTTGGCCATGAAGTGCCAATTACTCCACATGAGGATGCAAAGAAGCATGCGCAGGACTTGTTTATTCTAGAACATTCTCTCTCCCCTCAAGCTCTCTTCTGGGGCCTCAGGCAGAACAATTTTTATCAAATTATTATTTCTTGAGCTCAACCTGTCCATGAAGCCATGTTACTGGGGCAGTACGAGGACAGCGCCCTGCCTCACAGGCTGCTCTGTGCTAGCGGTGTGCTACACGCACGTGTGGCGTGGGGCAGGGCGAGCATTAGGGAAGATGAGTTTAGCCCACCCACCACTAGAAAGGATCTACTGAGTTGGGCACTTCCACGTGTCTTGGTCTCATCATCAGGGTCCCTCCTGGCCTCCCTATATCCCAACACCACTTTCCTCATAACTCAGTTGCCTGGGAAGAGGAGGGGAGCATGTGGCTCGGTCCTGGGCTTCACTGCCCCTGACGTTTCCCCCTGAGATAAAGCTAGAGTGTGGGAGACAGAAGATAACTGTGGATCTTTGACAGCCTGTGTCCTATCCCCTCCCCCTGGACTCTGGGCAGCTCTGAGTCAACTTTGACCAATAAAACAAATTGCCTCAAGTCCCTGAGTTCTGAGGTTGTCATCCAGCGGGTGGTCAGCATGAGCCCCCGAAACTCCCCGCCCCCCAGGTCTTCTAGGCCACAAGGACTGGCCGCAAGTGCCCCTCACCACCTGAACAGTCTCCTGGGCTCCCTCGGGCAGGTCACACACCTGGTATGCCTGGGTGTCCAGCCTTTGAGGACCCCAGGAGCTAGCATGAAAGGAGACGCTGATGAGTTCAGTCCCTGGCACTTCGGTGCCCCCCTCCCCTCCTCCCCTCTAGCTCAGGTCGTGGGAGTCACTCAGTCTGAGGAGTGGAACCGGCCTTCCCAACGGTGGCCCAGCAGGACGGAGCTTCTCCACCTGGGCAGCGAGCACATCTGGAGCTGGGTGACTGTGTGAGGGAAGCTGTGTAGCTGCAGGCCATGTCAGCATTTCTGGCTTCCCACCAGTTGTGACAACTGAACTCCTCCAGACACCGCCAATGTCCCAGGTGGCAAAATTGGCCCAGGTCGACAGCTTGTGCCCTGGAGTAATTTCACTTTGCCAAAAAGAGACATTTCCTGCCTCCATGAGAACTCACGGCTCCAGCAGGCTTTGGGGCACTCATCTATTCCCACAGATTCAGCCATGGGAAACATCTCTGTTTTGGATTGCCTGATCCGGCCCCCTCCCTTAACCCTTTGTGCACAGTCCCGACCGAGAGGAATTCCCAGTGACCTCTGTCCCCTGGTATGGAGAGGGCCAGAAAGTGGTATCACCCGCCTTCTCCAGCCCTTCTCTCCTTCCTCCTGTGTGCTGAGCTTTGAGCGAGGATGGAGATGAGGGAGGGGAAATCAAGGAAAAGAGTGCAGACAAGGTCCAGCTCACACCGTTCAAATTTGTAGCGGCAACTACAATCCCCCACCCATCCTAGTAGACAAAAGTTGTCAAAAATTCACCCTCCCTGCCACAAAGGTAAAGAACCTGTTGGAAAGGAATCCACTGGTCCTCAAATGTTTTACCACTAAATATCTCCTGCAGGTGGAGACCTGGTAGCCCCAAAGAGAAAGTGTGTCCTAAAGAAATGGGGCCTGAGGAGACAACCCTGAAGGTGCATGTTAGGTGGAGGGGGTTAATGGAGCCACAAATAAGCCCCCTCACCTTCACTCAGGGGTCAGGGAGATAGACTCTAGAGAAGTGATATCTGAACCATGTTCCTACAGGACAGCAGAGGCGGCAGTGGAGGCTTGGGCCCCGCAGGCCTGTCCATTCTAGTTCAGTCCTTCCCGTGTCCCCGAGAAGGCAGACACGCAAATCTTAGTCCCGGGTTGGCTCCAGCAGTGTCAACCCAGCGTGGCCACCACGCTCTTAGCCAGTCGGGATTTTTCCCATGGAACCCACTCTTCCTTGCCATCTGTTGGGTTCTCTTAATTCTGTGTCTGCCACTTGCTGCATAAAACTTGATCACTGATTTGGGATATAATTTAGGAAGGAATCTCGTCAACCATGTGTTATCATACTGATGTGTCCCATGCTGCTCCCCACAGTGGGCTCTCTAGACAGAGGAAAACGACCAGTGAGGCTATGCCCTCCGCTCCTTTCCAAGTCGTTACTGCTTTGTTCCAAGTCATTACTGGGATTCCTCAAAGGTAAGTATTGGTACACAGAAGCCCTCAACATTCAATGTTGACTTACGATAAGGTCCTTAACATGTCCCAGGTTCACTGAAATTTCAAAGGCAAAGAATGCCCTGCTCAATAACCTCAAAATCCTGGGAAGAGCTTTCCATGGCTTTATTTAAATGTTGCCTACATGCTTTTGAAATGAAAGTGTATTTCATGCATTCAGAATTTAGATTTAGAGCATTTCCAGGTTATCCACTTATTGAAAATACCTTTTGACACATATGTGAATATTTATATACGTTTGTGGAAACATCATCCTATTATTCAATTCCTTTGCTTTTTATAAATACAAAACTGATATTCAAAGGTGTAATTTTTATACTCCAAGTATCCATTTGAGCAGTTTCTACTCTAGCGGAAACAGAAGACTGAATTCGCCATGTCCACTGCGTGGCAACACTCACCGACCATGTCACAAGGCCCTCGCCTCCCGCCACCCACCTCAGCCCACTGCGCATGGAGAGCAGAGGACTCGCTCCTCAGTGGCGATTTGCAATGGATCCTTGACTCCTTCCTCTCCCCTGAAGCTAGTACTCACCACCCCCACCCCCAGCCAGGCAGAGGCGGGGCTGGTGCATGGACCCCTGGATGGAGCTGCTTTAGAGGTAACCACTGTCTGCATGAGCCTGAAGTTGCCACTGCATTTCCATTTCCGCGTGGAGGCTCGTGTGTAGAACCCAGAACCCAGGACATGCTAGTCCTCTTTCCACACCTTGCCATCTTTGCCATCCCCCCAGAGGCAGCTCAGTTTCAGGGAGACCCTGGCCAGCGGGAGCAGATTGCGTCACTTTTGATTCACATGGCTGAGAAAGCTGGTTCTTTTCAAATTGCAATGGCTGGAGGCAGCATCTTTTCCAGCCAACTTTCAGGGCTAAAAAGTCATTTGTTTCCTGCCAAGAAGCATCTAATACTGTTGTCCTGGTATCATCAGGCAGTAGAAAACTCTGTCCCAGAAGCAAAGCCCTTCTCCTCCTGACCCTTAATTTCACCCCCATAATTATCCAGATGAAGAGCACCTGGGGTTCCTCTAAAAGAAATGAGGCAAAATGAGGTGGTTTTCACTCCTGCTGATGTCCTCACAGGCGCTGACTCACCTCTGAGTCTGGCCCAGGGCTCAGGAGGAGCTGGCATGTGTCCAAGGCCATGGCGTGGTGGTGGTGATGACTGTAGATCTTTTCTGAGCGCCTGCAGTACACCAGGCACTGGACACTCTCCTGGAGGGGAGAGAGAGGAGGACGCTCATGTCTCCAAAGCGCCATGGCTACCCTCTGCCTCACTGCCACCCACACCCAGCAGAGGCCCACATGGACACATGCCCAAGGCTGAGAATGTGCCATCAGGGGTTAGAAGATGGCCCCCCAATCATCACACAAGGGGAAGCCTCCACAGGAAGCCAGAACAAAGAGGGAGAACAAGAAAGCCAGGCAAGAGGGGCCAAAAGGCCACAGAAATTCAAGGCCAATGCCACAGGGACAAGAGACACCTTCTGTCCAGCATCAAAGGCTCTCTGGATGCTCGTGGGTCCCCCGTCAAGAAGGTCAGAGATCATCTGTATTTGCAACTCCCCAATTTTGTAGACTAAAGGAACCTGTTGGAAAGTCCCCACCCCACTTAATAGATGCCCAGAGAAGGGGCTGGCAAGTCTGGGGTATCAGATCCCAAATCAGGCAGCACAAGCCCTAGGCCCCAGTATATTCATAGCTTGTCCAGATAGTGCTCTCGGGGCACGGGATGCAGCCTTCTAGCTTCCCAGCAGCTGGAGATTGGTGGAGTCCCAACATTTTTCCAGGATGGGAAAGAAGGAAGCAGCAATTGCCTGCATCTCCCTGAAGTCCTTCCAAGGGCCAGATGTCTAGCAGACTTCCCAATATGAAGTCAACCCTCCCCGGGGTGCAAATCCTACCTTCTAGCTTGGAGAATAATTAACCTCATGTTCTTAAAAGCAACTGCTGGTCCTCAGCCCTAAAAGGCATCAAAGTGTGGCGCCCAGAGCATGCAGACCGCTATCTTAGCAGGTCACGTGATGTACGAGAACGCAGTACTGCTGAGGTCAGAGCCCCTATCACCAAGGCCATAAAAGTGGTAATAAAGTTTAAGGAAGCCTTCCGCATCGAGGCCAGGTGGTTTCAGTTTTGCTGAACCTGGGGCAGGCGGGGAGGGGAGGTCCAGGAAATGGATCATTTGGGACTGTTTATGCAGTGATGCTGTGTCCATGAGTGGATAGTAAATCCACCTCAGGTGGCTTCTCATAAACCTCGCCGCACAAGTGTAAACAGAGCAGACCAGGTGTCCAGACCTCGGGATGGACACGGACCCTGCCCGCCACAGGTTGGCTGCTGCACCTCTTGATAACCCCACTGCCTTTTCCCAGGAACAGGGGTTTCCAAGTGGGGTTCCCAGCAGTAGCACTGGCAGCACCTGTGAGCATGTTGGAAATGAAGATTAAGTTTTCCCTAGACCTGCTGAGTGGGGTCTGTGGGGCCACCTGCAGTCTAGGAAGCGCTCTAGTTACCTGAAGTCTTTGGATTTTTGAGAACCGTTGACCCCCAGGCCAGCTCTCACTGCTTCCCTGCACCCAGTCCATACTCCGGCCCATGCAAGGAGTGGCCACTTCCAAGCCCTGTGGACACTCCCAGTCCCGCTCGCAGCCCCCTGCCTCTTGGGCTCTGGAGGTCATTCCCCCACCTCTGTGATAAATTCCTTCATGTTTGTTTTCATGGCCCTCCACTCTCATTTAATTTTAGTACAACACACAGTTTAAGTAAACAATTCAGCAGTATTAAGTATATTCACATTATTACACCATCAAAGTCATCACCAATCTCCAGAACAACCTCTTATCCCCCTCTCCCCCTGGCTCCTATCATTCTGCTTCCTGTCCTGTCCTATAAATCTGATCACTGTAGGGACCTCATATAAATGGAATCATACAAGTGGGATCAATATTTATCATTTCTGCAACTGGCTCATTTTACATAATGACTGTCCTCAACATTTAGTCACATTATAGCATGTGTCAGAATTCACTCCCTTTCGAAAGGGGAAAAACATCAGATTGCATGTATGTACCACATTTTATTTATTCATTCATCTAATCATGGACTCTTGAGTTGTTTCCACCTTTTGGATCTTGTTTTGAATAATGCTGCTATGAAGATGGGTATCTAATACTTCTTTGAGACCACTTTCAATTATCTGAACTATGTATACAGAAATGGAGTTGCTGGATCATATGGTGATTCTATTTTAGATGTTTAAGGAACTGTGTCAAAAAGTGCTTCCCATGGAAGTTGCACCACTTTACATTCTTACCAGCAAGGCACAAAGAGTCCAATTTTTCCACATACCATCACCACTTAATTTCTATTGTATTTTTTAATAGTAGCTATCCTAATTGCTGTGAAGCAGTATCTCACCGAGGTGTTTCTTTGCCTTTCCATAATGATTAGAGATACATTTAGCATCATGTCAATGCTTGTTTTCCATTTATCTATCTTCCTCACAGAAATACCTATTAAGTCTTTGCACATATTCTTTAAAAATTAGGCTGATTCTTTTCATTATTGAGTTACAGGATGAACTTATGTATTCTAAATATTAACTCCTTGTAGATAGGTGATTTGTAAACATTTTCTTCCACTCCATGCATGGCCTTTCATCCTGTTAATCTGTCCTGTGATACACATGGATGTGTTCCTTTAGATATAGTTCAATTTATGTTGTTCTTTTGTTGATTGTGCTCTTGGTGTCACAGTCAAGAAATCTTTAACAAATTCAGTGATACAAAGCGTTTCTCCTGTGCTCTCTCCTAATATTTTTATACATCAATTTCTACATCAATTGACATCATATGCTTTTTCCATTACTTAGTTAATATAGTGTACTATGCTGATTATCTTCATGCTAAATTACCCTTTCATTCTAGGAATAAGTGCCTAGAATTTATTGGTTGTGTAATATAGTCTTTTCAATGTTATTTGAATGCTGTTTGCTAGTATTCTGTGGACAATTTTTAATATAATGTTCACCAGGGACACTGATTTGTACTTTTCTTTCCTTATGGTGTCTCTGCCTGGCTTTGCAATCAGGGTAAGTCTGACCTAATCTAATGAGTTTATAAATGGTCCTTCCCCTTGAATTTTTTTGAAGTATTTGAGATTTGATACTAATTCTTCCTTAAATGTTTGTTATAATTGACCAATGACGTTATTTTGTCCTGAACCTTCCCTTATTGGACAAGTTGTGACTACGAAATCAATCTCCTTACTAGTTATAGATCTGTTTGGATTTTTTGTTTGTGTTTCAGTGTTTGTAGTTTGGGTGTTTTTAGGAATGTATCATTTCATCTAGGTTATCCAAGTTGTTGGCATAGGCACAATTGTTGGGGAATCACTATTTTCCTTAATAAGCTTCAAGGATTCCTGTTAGAGTTTAAAGTGAGCCTTTAATCTCCTGGTAATTAGATGTCCCACATGAGAACTAAAGAGCAAGAAGGAATTGGGGAAAAGGTTTGAGTGGGTCTATGGAGCCCTGGATGACAGCTGAGCCACTGGCAGGCACCGTGGAAACACTCTTTCTTTGCAGCTGCTTGGCAGGCACCTGCTCAGTGGATTAAGGAATGGCTCGAATTAGGAGTTGGAAGCTTCTCAAACTTTCCTTAAAATAGATATTTTCAAAAAAGTTAAATGGAAAAAGTGTGGATCTATTAATATTTCATATTGACTCTCAAGACATGAATCATTGCAGAATCCTTGCAGAGTAACAAAGAGGAAACAGCAGAAAGATGAAGTCAACACGAAGATACATTTGGGTCCCTCCCACTTGGTCTTTCCATGCCTTCATCATTAGCCTTCATGCCAGCAAATTACAAAGTACCTAGATTTGCCCCTAGATTTCGAACTCTTAATCTCAAAGGAAGCGCCTGCCATCCTTGTGTCGGCGACTTTTCAGAGCACTGATTGTCCTCTCTGAAGTGCTATAGCATGGTTCCCAAGAATATGGCCATGGCTCCCAAGAACGGCCATCCAGAGTCTTCTCTGGCTCCTAACTTTTCCTTTTTCAACTGCAAAGTGGATCAGCACAGCCTGCCAACCCCACCTCCAAACCACACCGCACGCCTGCTCCCTGCTCTCCGCTCCTGCCACGGACCAGTGCAAGCTGCACGACCCTTGCCTGGAGCACACGACAGCTTCCAACCGGCTCCCTGCCCTGCCTGCCTCTCGGTGTCTTCTCCACCAGTTCCATCGAGGTGCCCCACCCCCTGTAGCCAAACTCACCTCTTCTGCACTGTAATCTTTGCTTTCATTCTGTTTCCCAGTACATGCCACCCTCCTTCACGCTTCGAGTCCCTGTGGATACTCTCTCCTGCACTTGAACATCTGTCCCCTGGCCCTCAGCTATGACAACTCCCGATACGTCAACCTAAAGGTCACTTTTGCAGAGAGATGGTCTTTACCCCGGTGTGGCCCCTCCTTCCCCATGCCCTGCACTTCACACTGCCAATCAGCGTTGGCGCTGCACTCTTTATCTGCTTTCACTTTGATTTCCCTAACAGCATGGCACCAGTCAGGGAGTGCTGCTTCCCCTGCCTGGGAAATTTAATCCTACACAATAATTTTTGTCACACACCGCACACACCAAACCAACAGACCATGAGAGCTCGGTGTGTACCGCCACAGGTCCTGGCTCCTCACAGCCAGTGGTCGGCATTGAATGAGGACATCGATGGTTTGGATGGATTCATGAGCAGGTGAGGGTACAGGAAGTGAACAGGTGAAGTGCTCCTTGTGCAGGCAGCTGTGTGGGCAAGGAACCCCGTGAGAGCCGCAGAGGCTCGCAAAGTGGCTGTGCTGGCGGCTACCGCTCTCTGGGCATCAGTTCTGCATCCCTGCGTACTCAGGGGGCAAGATGACAGGCCCTGGGTGCCCCTGTCACTCCGCCAGATCAGGAGCGCCTGCAGTCTGATGAGTGCCTGTCTCTGCCACCCTGGGCCTGTGGTCCCCCGACATTTGATTCCCTGTGTCTTCATCAGCTCGGGCTGCCAGGTCAAGAAGCCACAGGTCGGGAGACTAAACAGCAAACTGCTACATCTCACAGTCCTGGAGGCTGGAAGCCCTGGAGGCAGGTTTCTGGGGGGCGTCTCCTTCCTGGTGGGAAGGTAGTCACCTCCCCAAGTCTTCCCGCGGCCTGTCCTGAGGGCACCGGCTCAGAGGGAGCAAGTGAGTGCCCTGGTGTCCCTTCGAATAAGGCCAGCAGGCCCCTGGAATTAGGGTTCGCCCTGCTTACCTGGTTTAACTCGAATCTCCTCCTACAGGTCCATCAACCACACAGCCATGTGGGGGTGAGGGCCTCAATATATGGACATGGGCCCATTCTTCAGGGCACAGCCCACATGAAATGCCTGCACTACCTCTCCCCAACCCAAGTCAAGGCCAGCCAGCCCAGGAGGCTCCTTTCAGCACAAGAAAGTCTTGGCAAAGAAAGAGCCCTTTCCATAGAAGCCAGTCAGCCCACACGAAAGATGACATTTTGGATTTCTTTTAATTGTTCTTATACTTCTCCTTGAGATCCACTTGAACCCGAAGTGGAAAATAGGCCCACCTGTTTCTCTCTTCTTTGGTCTAATTTCACTGTGTAGATGCAGGGAGTTTCCATAGGAAACTATGAATGATCTTAAATAGCACATCCTCAAAGCAAAAGCTACCCTAAAATGGAAAACAGCAAACAGCCATGGCCTCAGGAACTTGATCCAGGTGAGCATTTTCTTTTCCAATTATTTTTTCACTCTGAGTCCTTGGCTACCCGGCTGCGTCCTCCCTGGGACCAGAGTGCAGTGGTGGGGTGCCCGTCCCACAAACAGAGGCGGGAGCCACTGGGGCAGATGTCACTCCACTGGCAGGTGCTCCCAGGTTAGGGGAGCAGGCTGCAGTGTGGGTGCCCATAGCATATGCCCTTCCGTGGTTAGGGTCCCACAAGTGAGCCCAGGTTAACCACTGCCCTCTCCAAACCCGCTTCCTTAAGCAAACCCATTCCAGGAAGTTAGAGAAGAAAAACATTTCAACAGAATAACCCCACCTGTGCGAGCAGGATGGCAAATCCTGGAAGCACTGAGATGAAAAGTGCATTGAAAGCTCTAAACTCTGTTTAAATATTTGAGGATATGAAACAATGTTGTGAGGCTTTTGAGACATTTACAAAGAGACCAGGCTCTCCCTCCACCTCTCCCCAGTATTCTGTTGGTGTTGGCAGCACAAACACCTTTAAAGTGTGGCTAAATCCTCTCTCCCATCACAGCGCAGGCTGCAGTCAGCCTCCAGAAACAATGTGTCCTACGTGCCTGTCCTAGTACAAGTGACCCCAATAGGGTCTCTATGGCATTATGTCCACAAAATAGGCTATGACCTTAAGTCTGCACAGAGGCCCCCATTTCCTGCTTCTTGCATCCTACTGGCCACACCAAGTTCCTGAGAAACCCCACTGTTTCTCCAGCATCCCAAGTGAGGACCACCTCAAGGGCCTTTGGCTTCTCTTATCCCCAGAAACCCGCATAAACTGTCTCACTCTCCATCTGGTCTCTGCTCCTCTATCTCCCACGAGGCTTCCAAGGCCACACTTGGATGCTGCCCAGCCCTTCCCTTGCCTCCTCACAGCTCCCATTGCTGTGTACCGTGAGCACACACCAGGCAGTGCGGGCCGGCCCCTGGCCCCCGCAATAGGTGGGCTAGTGCAGTAAAGGGAGCCACACAAATTGTTTGGTGTCAGTGCATATCAAATTTTTGATACTATACAGTCAAAGTTTATACTATACGGTAGTCCATTAAATGTGCAGGAGCTTTATGTCTAAAAGTATAAATACATTCCCTAATTAAAAAACACTTCATTGCTTAAAAATGCTAACCATCACCTGGGCCATCGGCATGTCCTAATCTTTTTGCTGGTGGAGGGTTTTGCCTCTAGGTCTATGGCTCCTGACTGATGGGGGGGGGGGGTGTTGTGAAAGGTTTTGCATTCCATACAGTTTGATGGCCTTTTATCTGCAGTAGAACTTCTTTCAAAATTGGAGTCCAGGGGCCTCCCTGGTGGCACAGGGGTTAAAGTCTCAGTGCTATCAAGCTATCACCAGCCATTGGGGCCTGAGTTCAATCCCTGGCCAGGGAGCTGACCCACGTGGCACAGCAGACTTCTCCTGTCTCGCCTGCTGCTCCCCTCAGCTGTGTACTTCAATCTGCCTGCTCTGCTCCTCACTGTCTTCAGTGAATCCTCTCACTGCCACCCACCCATTGCATCTCTGGCCTACACCCCACTTTTTGTATGCATAAATAAATAAAAACAAATCTTAAATAAATATATTGGAGTCCACCTTCTCAAACCCTGCCAGACACAGGGTTGCACAAACCTTCAATCTGCAAAACATACAATATCTGCAAACCCAACAAAATGAAGTGTAATAAAACAAGGTGTATCTAAACTATTAACTGTCCTGTGTTCCACCGAAGAAGTACAAGCCAGGACAGGGACTTAATTCCACAGACTCTGTTGCCTGCTATCTGCGAGGTGCCTGGAGAGTGCCTCCATGTAGCCAGGACTCCATACACTCCTTCTGAAGGGATGACCACATCACACCCCCCATCATATCACAGACTCCTAGAAAGCAGGCACAGTCATGGTCAGATGCCCCACCTGTGGGTCAGCATTCAACAAATGCTTGAATTTTATTGCATGCAGGTCTCACACAGCTGCCTTTTGTTACTGCTTTGGGGTTTTTCCTCTTATCTCAGCCAGAGGCAGGGCTGAACCCTGCCTGGGACATCAGTAATCAGCCTCCCAGGGAATTGTCGGGTGCATGATGGACACTTGCAGACAGAAAGCAGGCCTTAGTGGATCGCTAGTGCTTCAGAAGTCACCTCAGAAAGTTCATCTTCTCTTTCTACACTTGGGGAACTGGGAGTGTGGGAATGTGGGAAGGTTACTATCTGCTTGAATTGGTGGGAGAAGTCCTGTTAAGAGCTATGTCAGGCATGATAGGCTGGTTACGGTGCTGTAACAATCCAGCTCAAATCTCCGTGGCTTAGCACAGCCAGCTCTGTTTTGTAGTCAACCCAAGACTGCCTGGGGCCTAGGCATTTCCTGCATGTGGGATTGACATCCTAAACCACCCACAGTGTCACCAAATCAATACACACTTCCTGAATGAGGGGGGCAGGGGAAGGAAGAGAGGCAAGCACTAAAAAGAAAACACTTCAGGCTGGGAAAAGTACATCACTTCCATTCACCTTCCACTGACTACAGTAAATTCTAGGGGCTAGGAGGGATCATTTTCTCAGGCCAGAATGATAAGGAACATCACACTAGAGCCACAAAGGGCCCTCTTTCACTTTGGAAAATGGTTCTGTAGCGAGAGGGCATCACCAAAGCAGTGCCCTTGACAGCTCTGACCCATCTCACCTGCCCCATACTTAGACAGCCACAGACCTGTCACTCTAAGCGGCATCAGGTCAGATGGTCTAGAAGAAGTTGTAGACAGCAAAGGTGGGACTAAAAATCACACCCTGAAGAGCACTAATGTGTGGGGACAGGAGGCTGATGGGCTCCAGGGAAAGCGCAGTGGGGTTGGAGGGCCCTGTCTGGAATGCAGGAAGAATGTGTGTGAAAGCCAGGGAGAAGCCCAAGTGCTCTTCTGCAGCTGGTCCTTGCCTTGTGCTCAGCAAGAGACAATATTCATGTCTCACCCTCCCCTTGAATCCTGCAGAGCCTGTGGCTGTTTTGACCACCAGACCAAGGAGAAGGAGCCATGCCTGCTCCTTCCAGGCAGGGTCCATAGGTGATGTGGCAGCTTCTTGCCTGGTGTCCAGGAACACTTGGCTTTGGAATTTCTCTTGTGGCTCAGTGCTATGCAATGAGAAGCCATGTGGAGAGAACTTGTGTGGATTCGCTGGTCAAGAGTCTGTTTTGTGCTAGAACCACCTAGATGGGCCCATCACCAATAAAATCATAACATCCAACAAGACGGTGCTTACATGGAAGGTGTCTTGTTATTCAACAATAGCTACAGCCAAGACTGAGGGCTGACCATTGATGTAGCTTGACCTTGATCTTGGAAAGAGAAAAACAATGAATCTTACTAGAATGGGAGTGTGGGCATGGAGTGTGAGCAGGGAAGGACAGACAGTCATTCTAGGGTCTCACTGTAAGGGAGCAGAGAAGTAAGGCAGCCTCTGGAAGAAGTGAAAAGGAGGCTCTTCTCTCAAGGTAGGAGATTTGTTATGTCATATGCATAATCAGTAGAGTTGGGTCAATAGAGTTGAGAAAATCAGTGATGCAAGAGAAAAGGGTGATTGCTACCACAAAGTTAAGGAGTGAGCAAGCGAGTATGGAAAATGGCAGAGACCCCGCTCCACAGGAGCTATGATGGCACTCCCAAAGATGGAGCTTCTCCCACCCCGGGGGGATTGAGATCTCACCCAAGAGAGGGAGCAGCAGCCCCAGTCAAGATCCCATTTTGCACCAGACCCTCTGCTCACCTATAAACAGGCAGGTGAAACAGGTGAGTCTGAGGGGTACAGTCTTCAGGAGCACCTCAGCCCATAGGGCTATGGCCTCCATACTATCTGGGAGGTCCACCGCAGTCACTGCCCTGCTGGCCTCACTGACCACACGGAGCTCACTCCCATGTCCCTCCTCCTGGGGGTATCACTGACCCTCACCACATTTCCAATCACAGACATCTCTGTCTCCTGATCTGACCTGCTGAGAGGCAAAGTATTGGAAGTTAAAATAAGCTTCCTAGGCCCACATCCCTGGGATGGGGTTGAGATATTCACCTGCATCTTTTGTGTCCAGAGTTAATGTTGGTTCCATACCACTAGTGTCCTATCCTGAATTCTAGCGTTTGTGAATAGTAACTAAGCAACAGTTATTGGGTTGGGTAATCATTCATTTTTCTTACAAAAGTACCATTCACATATATGTCTGGGAGGTACACACCAGCTGACCCTTTAGAAACCATACACCTGTGGGGCCGCCCTGGTGACACAAGGGGTTAAGTCTCAATACTATGAAGGTACCCGCAGCCCCTGCAGCACGCATTCGATTCCCGGCCAGGGAGCTTCCCACATAGCGCAGCAGACCTCTCCTGCCTCACCCGCTGCTCCCCTCAGCAGTGTATTTCAGTAGATCCACCTGTTCTGCTCCCCACTCTGTCTCTGGTGAATCCTCTCACCCCCCACCCTCACACACACACACCTTTGGCCTACACGCCAGGTCTTGTATGCATAAAAAACTAAATCTTTAAAAAAAAAAAAGAAAAAGAAACCATACACTGTGTGAGACCACAGGAAACACAGCTTCTCTCCATGGCCCATTGCTACATGACAACATGACACCTACCTGTGAGAAGCCCTTTGCACTCTTAGAACTGAGGGAAATGTCATGGACGAAAGTCCCCCTTAGGCTCCTGAAGGGAAGTATAGACACTGACAGGAGGCTCTGGGTCCATCCTCTAGGCCTGCTGTCTTATTTGATTTCGGGGAGAAAAAAAAACAGAAAGGTGCTGCCTTTGCATATAGCAACTTGGAACTAAAAACAAAGGGACAGACCAGGAATAAAACATGTTAAAGGAAACAACGCACATGGAAAGGAAAAGAACACGGGCCTTTGTAGTCATCACCTTGGGAAGAGCCCAGAGAGTGTCATCGCTTCATCCTCCCAGACTCACAGTGGGTCAAATGGTGTCCCGAGGGGCCCTGGCACCTCTCGCTAGGCACTGATGCCTCCAAAGACACTTTCTGTCTTTCCTTCCTGGGAAAATAGAGCTTGATGATAAGCAGCTATGAGGTATTTATCAGTGATGTCCCTAAAACTTTCTGAAGAGAGATCTGGTAAAGAATGGGATGATGGCAGAGGAGACAGCACCACGATACCTGACAGGTCCCACAGAAGGAGCTCTGCACACCATGGGGCTGCAGAGGCATTTGAGAGATGAGCACATGGGACCCACCCAGGTCCCCAGAGACAGAAGATCTGTGCAGGTCACTGCAGGAGGAGGTGCGCACATCTGCTGTGGGAAAATGTCACGGAAATCAAAATATCAGGTGTGGGCGTCTTCCCACACTCGGTTTGGAAGGAATCAGATGAGACGGAGCAGCCCCAGAAAGAGGCCCGCTCCTCACTCCCAACCATCATGGGCAAACAGTTTCCCGGTAGTTATTTCAGAAGGGAAAACTCCAGAACACATAGTTTTATGTTCTCTGGTTGATAAGATGGTGACGGAGGGTAGGGGGCAGATTAGAAAATGCACACTGTGATTCCATCTTAAAAGCTCTTGCCACGCTCAGAAGTGAGAAAGTAAGGTTCTTAGGTGCCAAAAAAAAAGTAGCAGAGACTCAAAAAAGAGCATTAAGCATACTCCCAACTGATGCCATACCACCTTGACACAGGCCTGGTATTTCCCATTTCTGGGGGGGGATGTGGGATGTGAACCCACCCAGAGAGCCAAGACCCCAGCAGCTGGCTAGGAGAATGGAAGGGCAATCCACAGATGACCGCCCCACCCTGTGAAAATGGTTAGAGGAATTCCAGCTTCCAGTCCAGGGATGTGCCAAGCAAGATTGTCATCTGCCTGGGGCTCTGAATGGGAAGAAAAAGGTTTCCCATGAGAAATCAAAACCTCAGGCTGAACCACATGCATGTAAGTGTTCCAAATTTGCACTATAATGTGGTCCAGAGAATCTTGAGCCAAGAAGGGAGTGTAAAAACTTGTCCTGAATAGGTGAAACCCTGGGGGCCCACAGCAGAAGGAAAACAAAGCCACTCTGTGGGAACATTTTCACAACCCAGGACACACACATGACACGGGCCTCCAAGAACGCTCAGGTTCGGTCTCTGCATGCCACTTCCATTTTCTTGTTAAAACTCCACTAAGATTGCAGATTGCAATCTTCACATTTCCCACTGGAAGGAATCAGGGCTTCTCCCAGAATGGTTGATGCCAAGTCTGGGGCAGCAAATTGACTCGATGCATTGGGAGCAACTGCTCATATCTAAAAGCAATGACACTATTAAAACTACTAGGGTCAACATATACACAATGGAATACTATTCAGCATTTAAATAAGATAAACACATGCAATTTGCAGCAACATGGATGGAATTAGAGGGGATCATACTCAGTGAAATAAGCCAAAAAGAAAGAGAAAAATATCAAATGGTTTCACTTATAACAGGACTATAAGGAAACCAAATAGGAGAGAGACACTCAGCGGGTGGGGAGGGGGTGGGGGGAGGGAAGTATAAGGGAACAAAATGGAGTAGAAAAGAACACAAGGGACCACGGAGATGGATCATGGGTGAATTAGTGGTGGGTTACCCAAGGGGAACACAAAATGTAAAAGACATAAATAATAATAAAAATATAAATAAATAAATAAAACTACTAGGGTCAGATCAAAAGGAATGAGCAGTCACCTAGAATGGACTCTTGTTGATTACAAAAAGGGCAATAAGAGCAACAGTAAAGATCAGAAGGGCAATGACTTAAAATACAAGCTGTTTCAATCCTGAAGTTCATAATGGTACTTTTCTTAAAAGCTCATTACAAGAGCTAACTCATTATTTTTGAAAGCTGGTAAATGAAAGGGGAAGAATAAAGCAATTATACCTCTGGCTATCCGATAACTAATGAGAGAAAATTTCTCTTTTATGGAAATATCCCAGTTAATGAATGTTGAAAGGATGTTAGAAATAGAACATTACAATTTTGCCACCTTAAATGAGCTTATGCATTGGGTCAATGAACATTAATGGCTTCTGACCCCACAGAGTAAAGTAGACATTATGTGCCACCTGATGAACATGACATGTGAAGAACACGACACCCCCATGTAGTAGTCTTGTCCCCAAACTAAGCAACCAATCAATTAAATCTAAATGTAAAATAGGCTGCATAATACAACTACCAATTTTCAGCCAATACAGAGGACACATTAGATAAATATATGGGGAGGACTCAACAAAAACCAAACTGTCGAGAATTCTATAAGTCAGACCACTACCTCACACCATGCACAAAAACCAACTCAAAATGGATAAAAGACCTGGAGATAAGACCTCAAACCATAAAGTTTTATAGAAGAAAAAATAGGCAAAACTCTACATGACATATATCTCAGCAAAATCTTTAAAACCACTTCCCCCATAGCAAAGGAAGTAAAAGAAAAGATAAACAGCTGGGACTACATCAAACTAAAAAGCTTCTGTACAGCAAAAGAGACAATAATTAAAACAAACAGACACCCTACTAATTGGGAGAAAATCTTTGCACACAATACAACCAATAAAGGACGGATAACAAAAATCTACAAAGAGCTCACACAACTCAACAAAACAAAGTCAACAATCCAGTCAAAAAATGGGCAGAAGAGCTAAAAAGACACTTCTCCAAAGAAGAAAAGCAAATGGCCAACAGGTATATGAAAAAATGTTCAACATCACTTATAATCAGGGAAATGCAAATTAAAACCACAATGAGATACCACCTCATGCCAGTGAGAATGGCGCACATTAATAAAACAGGCAACAACAAATGTTGGAAAGGATGTGGAGAAAAAGGAACTCTCCTACACTGCTGGTGGGAATGCAAATTGATCCAACCACTATGGAAAGCTGTATGGCGTTTCCTCAAACTGCTAGAAATGGAACTTCCAAATGACCCGGCAATACCACTACTGGGAATATACCCAAAAGACATAAAAACACTAATCCTAAAGGATACATGCACCCGCATGTTTATTGCAGCACTGTTTACAATAGCTAAGGTATGGAAACAACCCAGATGCCCAAAAATAGATGACTGGATCAAGAAGATGTGGTATATATACACAATGGAATACTATTCAGCATTCAAAAAAGACAAACATGCAATTCGCAGCAACATGGATGGACCTAGAGGGGATCATGATCAGTGAAATAAGCCAGAAAGAAAGAGAAAATTATCGAATGGTGTCACTTGTAACAGGAATATAGAGGAGCCAAATAAGAAAGCTACATTCAGCAGGGAAGGAGGGGGGGGTAGGGCTCAAGAGGGGGGAAGAGGGGAGCATGGAGGATTATGGTGATGGCTCCACGGGTGAACAGGTGGTGGGTAACTTATGGGGAACACACAATAATGTAAAAGATATGAATAACAAAAATAAATAAAATAGCTATTAAAAAAAAGAATAGAGGAAAGAATGAAAAAAAATAAACTAGAACCATGAACTGGAAGAAAATATTTGCAAAATACGTGCCTACTGAAGGGTTCATATCCAAATTAGTTTTTAAATACTCTGAAAATTCAGCATTAACACAGCAAACTACTCATTTTAAAATGAGTAAAAATCTAGAAAAATACAGATGGCAAATAAATGTATAAAAAGATGATCAACATAATTTATCATTAGGAATGGTAGTATGAAATGCCAATGAGCTACCACTCCACACCTATTAGAATGACCAAAAAGAAAAAAAAAAAAAAAACCTAGCAACACCAAATGCTGGTGGTGATCTAGAACAACAGGAAGTTTCATTTATTGCTGGTGAGAATGCAAAATAGTACCAACACTTTGGAAAGCAGTTTGGCAGTTTCTTAGAAAATTCATCACATCCGATGAGTCTTCTTGGGCAGCCATAACAGAATAGCACAGCCTGGGTCACTTAAACAATAGAAATTCATTTCTGTATACAGGCTGGGGTACAGGCCAGAGGCATGGGGCAGCGAGAGGGTTCACCAGAGACAGAGTGGGGAGCAGAACAGTCAGACCAACAGAAATACACTGGTGAGGGGAGCAGCGGGTGAGGCAGGAGAGGTCTGCCACGCCATGTGGGAATCTCCCTGGCCGGGCATCGAACTCGCGTCACCGCTGCCGACAGCTCCACAGCGCAGCACCTAACCGATGTGTCTCCCTTATAGGGAGGCCCTATAAGAACCACATTTAACCTCCATTACCTTGTCAAGGGCCCATCTCCAAATGTAGTCACATTGGCAATTAGGGCTTCAACATATAATTTGGGTGGAGGAAGACACACAATTCACTACATAACAACAATCTTAGGGTGTAATCCAGTAATCATACCTCTAAATTCTTTTATCCATACAACAACCTTCATGTGAATATTTACAGCAGTTTTATTCAAAATCCACAAAACAGGAAGTTACCAAGATGTCTTCAATAGCTGAGTGGATAAACAAGCTGTGGTACATACATTCATCTAATAAAATAGTATTCTATGATAAAAAGATATTGATCAGAGTGAGAAAACAGGTATCTGGCCACTGGCTCTCAGTCCTTCCTCAGGTTGTCCTGCTGAAACCAGGTCTGTCTGATTCTTCTATCAACTGGAAACTTCTCCATGTCATGCTCTCCCTTGAAACTAGTCTCTTGTGATCCCAAGAGAACAAGATGAATAGTTACTCTAATCCATCTATTAATCAAACACAAACTATTAGTTTTACTAACTGTTAATTCATAGGAATAAAAAAATCATTCACATTTTCAAGATTTATCCACATTACATATATCCATAACTGGACGGGGACAAAAGTTGATCCATGTAAATGGAGGAAGGAGAGATGAGGGGAATAAAAGTAAGCTAATTTGCTCATTCTTTTCAGAGGGAGGGCCAAGAAATACCTCAGTTGTTCTCATTGTTGCAGCTACCAATGATAATTCAAAATTTAGACACTTTGACATACTTAAATATAGAAAAACAACAAAATATAAAAAAGTACTCTAAATTACCAAAGTGAACAAACAGAAAATTAGACTGCATAATAACAGATAAACAGCAAAGGAAGTTATTAAGAAACATTTTTAAGAAAACGGTGAATATAAAATTAACACTAAATTAAATGATGTGTATAAATGTAAGATAAAATCATCTTCTTAAAAAGCTCAGAACAGATTACTAAGTAAAACTTAACTATATGCTACAAAAAGAAACATGCATAGCAACATACAGCGAAAAGTTCATTAGCACTCACATTTATAGTACTAAATAAGAAATGATAATCTTATGAGCTAGACCATTCTAGAGCATTATTTAGGTAAACAGACATGTGCAAAATTGACCTTCAGAGAAATGGGAAACCAAATAAATCAGTAACCATGGAAGAAACTGAAGAGGCTATCTAACCTGACCAAAAAAAATATGTCTTAGTCTTAGTTTTGTATGGAAAATCTTGAAAATTTTCAAGGAATAAATAAGACCACTAACACAAACCCCTTTTTTTTAGAATACAGCAAAGGAAGAAAACTCCCTAATTATTTTATTCAAGGCCAGAAAAACACTGATGCTTAAATTTAATGTGAAACAGAAGCGATAGTCTTATGTGAGAAAGCAATGTCAAAATCTGAGCAAAGTATTAGCAAATATGATTCAATGTACTTTAGAACAAGACTACACTATAACCAAGTTGAGTTTGTTCCAGAACTGCAAAACTGGTTCAGTGTTAAGAAATCTGCTTATGTAATCCACTGTATCGGTGAGGGTTCAGTTACAAACACCAGAATCCTCTCTAGTCAGTTAGAGAGGGATTAACATGGGGTGTTACGTGGCTCGTAGGGGCACAGGCAAAACTGGAGAAGCAGACACCAACGTGAGACTTTGGAACCAGTTCCCACACAGCATCACTGACTTGGCCGTTGAGTGCACTGCCCCAGATACAACCAGAAAGCTTCTGCTCTGGCAAACCCTGGGCACCACCAAGATGGACACACACCGCTATCACAAGGCAGTATGAGGGGGTGCCATCAGCTGCCAGCTCCAGGGTCACATGTCCCTGCTGTGACCATCCAATAACTGCTCTACATCCTGCCCGACAGTCTTCACAGTCACGGGGCCAATGCTGATGTGAGCTAGACAGATGACAGACAGATGATAGATGAATAGACAGATGATAGACAGATACAGTAGATACATGATAGCTAGAGATGATAGAAGATGTATAGTAGGTAGGTGACTGACATGATAGATAGACTCATGACAGATAATAGATCAGTATATTGTTATGTATGCATGTATAACAAGTTATTGAGCGATAATTTACAGTACACTGCATAATTCCCACTTAATTGTTATTAACTCTACGGTTTTTTTGAAGAACCATCAGACCGTCTTCCAAAGTGGTTTGCGTCACTTACATTCCCACCAGCAGGTGTGAGAAGTGCACATAATTCCCACATAATTTTCACTGAACAGTTCACTGGTTTTTAGCATAGTCACAGCCCTGTGCAAACATTATCGCAGTTTTAGATCCTTTTCATCACCCCAAAAAAGAAACCCCATATCCATTAGCAGTCACTCCCCATGTGGTTCCCAAATCTCCCATCCCAGCCCTAGATAACCAATACTTTATTTCCTTTCACTAGATCCCCTGTACCAAAGATTCCATGTGACTCGAGTTTCCAATTGGCGGTCTCTTCAGACTGACATTGTTCACATGGCACAATGTTCTCAGGAGACCTCTCTCTGCAGCCTGTGTCAGTGCTTCTGTAATTTTTATTGCTGAGTCATATTCTATCATATGAGTATACCGAAGTCCACTGATCCGCTCCTCAGTGAACAGACACTTGGGCCATTTCCACTTTGGGGCTAGTTTGAATAAATTTGCCATGAACGTGTATGCACACGATTTTGCGTGGAGATAAGTTTTCATTTCTCTTCAGCATAGCTTGGAAGTGAAATGGTAGGTCACGTATTAACTCTATGGTTAACTTTTTGAAGAACCGTCAGATCGTCTTCCAAAGCGGTTGTGCCACTTACATTCCCACCAGCAGGTGTGAGAAGTGCAGTTTCTCCACGTCCTTGCCAAATTGGTCATTATCTGTCTTTTTGAGTCCAGCCCTTCGAGTGAGTTTATATGGTATCTCATTGTGGTTTCCAATTGCATTTTCCTATTGGTAAACGATGTTGAACATCTTTCCATGTGTTTGTTGGCCATTTTTATATCTTCCTGGGAGACATGTTTCATCAGAGCCTTGGTTTATTTTTTAATAAGTTGTTTAAAGTCTTTTTAAAGAAGCAACAAGAGGAGTGGGAAACAAGGATATATAAGTGGGGTTTGTTCTATTAACCTGCTTTCCTGTTCTGGTTCTCTTCATTTGTTTCCATAGACTTGAGTTACCCCCGATGTCATTTCTTTACTTCAATACATATTTGTGTGCTAATTGTCAAATACGTACATTTCTGCCAGAGACAACAGATTCCACATGCAGACGACTGGGAGAGTAAATGACTATCTGTGCTGTGGTCGTGAATCTGCGTGTGCTGACAGGGAGTCATGTCTAGCACAAAGTGTGATGTAAAAGAATGTTGAATGCAAACCCGTTGCTTCCCTGAACACATACACACAGCACTGAAGAGGATGCCCCTAAATGCTATCACCCAACTGTGAAGGGCCCCCTGGGCGGTGACATGTTCAAGTTTAAGGAGTGACAAGGAGTCCTCTGTACCTGTCCTGTCACTGCTGCTTCAGGCTCTGTTAGCAGCGTGAAAGTCCTCTCTGCTGTAGCCCTGTCAGGCGGGTGCTCAAACAGCCGTGTGCCGAGAACCGGCGCTGTGGGCAGGGAGCGCTGAGCTCCCTGGGGCCTTTCAGAGCCATCACAGTGAGAAAGGCCACTCGGGTCTGTGGCCCTGACAAGAAATGACCCAGCTCCAAACACTTGGACTTCTCACTCCAGAACTGCTAGTTCAGAGGTCCGAGCAGTACGACCAATAAGAAAAAGAAAGCAGCCATTTTTCACTCAGAGAAGAAAAAGGGTCAAGTACAGGCTCAGACAGTCTGGGCCGGGGGAGAGTGTCCCTCGTTAACGGACACCCCCCAACCCCCGCTGCCCTCCCCCATGTAGGGCCCTCAGCCCAGGCTCCCGCATGTGCTTTCTCTTCCATAACTTGTGTGTTCCTGGGTGAGGACACTCTCAGGAGAAGCCTTGTACAGTCCTCTGAAAACGAGCGCTTCTAGGAAATATTTTTTACTTTAAAAACTCAATCAGAAATGACACCAAATGAGAAAATGAGCATTTTTGTGTGCACACACATCCATGCCTGCACACACCCCTTGGAAAACAAACAGTGGGTCCTCCAGTTAGACTTGAATTCTGAGACACTCCTGAAGGTAGAAGCAGATGGGGTCCCAGTGTGACAAGCTGGGGACACTCCTCACCAGGGCACGGGCAGCAGCTGCTTAGGACATAGAGGACAAGGCAGCATCAGGCCACAGCTACCCACGGAGGGTCCCCGGCCCCAAAGCCATAGCACTGGACAGAGGGGGCCTCCCAGGCCACCTCCAGCACCAACCACACCTCCACTGAGCAGCAGGCAGCTTGACATCTGACCCCATGAGACCCCTGCTTTTCACTCTGAAGAACATGAATCTGCTGCCTGGAGAGTGGTCTGTACAACCCCCACCCCTCCCTCGCACCCCACTAACACGCCCTCCCTCCCCCATTCCCCTGAACACAATTTCACACTGTTCCAACAACTCCAGCTCCACCAGCCCCCCAGCCCCCGTCATGGCCTTGGGTCTCCCCTCTGGGAAGCCCTGGTCATGTCTGATCTACCCAGCCTCCTCTGCTTCCAAGGACACGCGGGCTGTTCTCTATGCCTCTGACAGACTTCTGTGATACCCCACCCCACCCCCAGGATTCCCACTTCCCCACGCAGACCTGCCGACCAGGCTCCCCATCTGTGGGGTGCCCACATCACATTGGAACCCCCCCCATCTCACTTCTGGGACCTCCACTGTGAGGCTCGTTAAGTAGAGCACTGAGCAGGGTCCTGTGTAGCCCCTCACCTCTGGGAACAGTGTCTTACCAAACACCCCACATGTGTCCCACCTCCCAGAGGGGCTGACACCTCTATTGTTCAATTCCTGCCTGTAGCACGCTTTCACCCAAATTCTGGCTTCCTGCCTGCTCCTCCTCCTGTTTGTTTTGTCCCCTGTTTCTGCTTTTCTCTCCCTGCTTATCCAAACTGTCCTCAGCCTTCTAGGCCTGGCCCGAGTTTCAGCACATAGGTCTTCCCGCTTCTGGAATCCTGATGTGGTTTCACTCTGCAGCACATGGTGCGGAGCCAGTGTCCCTTTCCTGCCAGCAGGCACCGAGCCTTTGACATAAGAGGCTGCTTATGTTTCACAATGGCCAAAGAAGGGAAACATTTCTATTACCAAAGAGGAAATCAAGGTTCAGAGTGGTTCAGTGAATTGCCCAAGGAGCAACCTTGGCAGCAATGGATTAAGGACCCACACCCCCATCTCTGAGGTGCAAAACCAGTGCTGTTCAGTAGCCTACTGGTGGCTCTTGCAATCGCCAAGGGGAGCAGCAAGGATGACAGAGAGCCCCGGGGTGCAGTTCACTCCTTATTCCACGGCCTCTTCCCTGTGATGAATGGAGGGTCCCTAGCCTTTGTGGACACGCTCTCATGGGCAGTGACAACGTCCAGGTGAGTTACAGGGGTGAGTTACACCCGTCATCCAGGCCTCACCTCCCAGAAGTGGATCTTATTTCCAAATTTGGAGAAAGCTGAGACCCAAGAGGGAAGAAAGAAGATGTGATAGATACACAATAGAATAGTACTTAGCTGGCAGAAAATGACGAAATTCTGCCATTTCGACAACATGTATCTTGAGGGGATTACACTTGGTGAACTAAATCAGCCAGAGAAAGACAGATACTAGATGATTGCACTCACACATGGAATATAAAGAAACAAAGCAGCTGAGCAGGCCAACAAAGCAAAACAAAAACAAACCCTTAGATTCGGACAAGAGGATGGAGGTTACCAGAGGGGTGGGGTGGGCAGGGAGGGCCAGGTCGGGGGTTGACTGGATGATGATGGTGGTAACTAGACCTTCAGACACGCCTATGGAGGTGTGAGGCTGTGCTCCTGAAATGTATATAGTGTTGTAAACTAATGGTACCTCAATAAAAAACAGAAGTTTATTTAAACATTCATGTTCAAAAAATCCAGTTTCCAGACTATGTGTGGCCCAGTATCAGGGGCTGGTATCGCTGGGGACTAGAGACACAGCCCGCTGCCTTCGACCCATGAGCCTGTGAGCAAGAGTCACTGAGAAAATTTGCACATAAAAATAAACACAAATTGGAATAAGTCCCCCATCAGACAAATGGGGGGCAGTGAAAGGGAAGAACATGGAGGAGCCAATGAGACAGGAAGCTGGCAAGGCCTCTTCACTAATGGCAGGGACTCTGCAGAGAGGCTGTTCTAGCCCCATTCCAGCAAAGGTGACTGGAAAGGTCCCACACTTCCTGTCACCTCAGTCTGTCATGCACCGGAACTTTGGGGGCCCTCCCCTCCCCTCCGCCCCCCGCTCCTCCCCCTCCCGCCCCCCCCCAGAGGTTCCCACTCAGCAGGTGACTGATCTGAGAACACGCATTTCTAACCACTTCCCAGGGACACTGCTACTGCTGATCTAGTGACCCCATTTTAAGAACCCACTTACTGGGCCTCCCTGGTGGCGCAGCGGTTAAGCGCTGAGCTGTGGATCTGTCGGCAGCAGTGATGCGAGTTCGATGCCCAGCCGGGTGTGTCACATGGTGTGACAGACCTCTCCTGCCTCACCCGCTGCTCCCCTCAGCAGTGTATTTCTGATCTGCCTGTTCTGCTCCCCACTCTGTCTCTGGTGAAGCCTCTCGCCGCCCCACACCTCTGGCCTGTACCCCAGCTTGTATGTATAAATAAATAAATCTTTAAAAAAAAAAAAAAAAAGAACCCACTTACTACACCACAATCCCAGGCCCCTTTCTGCTCTCCTTGGGTTCAGGGCTTCCTCCTTACATGTCAGAACATGGGAATCAGGAATGTTGCCCGGAGAGGCTGACCGTTCCCACCACGAAGCCTCCTGTGCTGAGCACCCCTGTGGCTGGGCCAGGGGCTTGGGTGGCCACGGGAGGACATGGGCTTTCTGCACTGACCACGGTGCCCTCTGGGACACTGGGGGTTGCCTCAGCTTTCCAGGAACTGGCGTCCACCTCTCTAAAAATAGTTTTTCTCATAAACTATTTACCAGGACTCAGCTCACATCAGGAACATCAGCCACATGAAATGGGAGCTTTGCTGGTGATTAGGGGAAGCGGATGGAAGGGCACAGCCCAGGCTGGAGCCACATTTCCCTAGTGTCGGATTTCAGGGCAGGGAAGCGCTTTAGCCCTCCGTGGGCGGGCAGGAACTAGGCAACCTCCTGGAGGACATGAGGCCTGGGGGGTGGCCTCTGCTCTGGAAGCTGGCAGCAAGGCCTCAGCCTGGAGTGCGGGAGCCACAATTCTCTGTACCAATTTCTATGCACAGAGTGTGCACGGAGGCCGCCTGAGGCTTCCCTGTGATGTCTGCCTTGTGTGCGCGCTCTTCTCCGGCATGCTTTTTTCTGATAGCCGAGGATCACCAGAACCCTAAATCTCCCATTTTCCCCCTCTAGGCCGCAGTGCTGGGAATGAGCACTGGCAGAGGTGTTATCCAAAGCCAGGCTTCACTCTGAGATCACCCCGAGTCCCGCACACACACCACCTGCCCAAAGGCTTCAGATTTTTTTACAGAAACAATATCGGCACATAGCTAGCTAGCATAGAGGGGCTGTGTGTGCACACCTGCCTTTGTGTTTGTGCATGCATGTGCACATATGTGCGTGCTTACGTGTGGGGGGGTGCCCACATGTGTTAACCTCTTCACGGCTCCTTCTGAAAGGATTTCCAAGCCCTCTTTTCAAACGTGAATGCTCTGTGCCTGCCACCCGACCCCACACCTCAACTTCCAGGTTTAAACACAGATTCCTACATTGCTTTGTTTGACTATTTAGATAGATCTTATCTCACACTCAGGAGGTACATTAGCACTTTAAAATAAAAATTTTAGTCACCCCAATCTCCCCCTTCCTTCTCCCTAGGCACCCAGGAAATACATGACTGAGACTCTGAGACTCAAATTGGGCAGGACTGGAAGGACTCTCAACTCTCTACTAAAAGCATCTGACCTCCTCTATCACTACTGGATTTTGCATTCGGAGGACACAGTGAGGACCAGCCTTCTCCACCATCCCACCTTAATGTTTGAGGCACGGGAGGAGGGCTTTGCATTTTTGCATGGAGCCAGCACATAATCTCCATGATAGAGAACACTGAGCATATAAGCCAGGGTTCTCTAGAGAAACCGAACCAAATGGTTTTAGAAACATACAAGGAAGAGATTTATCATCAGGAAGTGGCTCATACAACCCTGCAGTCCCGAGAAGTGCAGGAAGCTGGAGACCCAGGAGACCTGAAGGTTCAGTTCCAGTCTGGAACCTGACAGAAGAGAGGCCCACGAAGCATCAGTGCTTCAGTCCAAGTGAGTCTGAAAGCAAAAAAAGGTAGAAGTCCTGGGTCAGTAGTCTGGCAGAAGGAGTTCCCGCTTACTTCTTGTGCTAATTAGGTCTTCAACTGATTGGGCAAAGCCCACCACATTGGGGAAACCAGATTTCTTTATTCCACCCATTTAAAGCTGAACTCTTCCAAAACCCTCATAGACAAACCAGAATCATTGGGGTAAATATCTAGGCACCCTATGGCCCAGTTAAACAAACACTTAAATTCACTGTGCATGAGGCCACATGAAGCCCCCCAGATGCAGCTCCCCAGGCAGAGCAGGTTCATGCCTGTGAGCTGCTGGACATCTGGGGGGCAGCAGGGGTACTCAATGCCGCAAGGGCCTGCAAGGGAGCAAAACACCGAAGCCTGTGCTCCAGACACTGTCCTCACCACACCCAGTAACTGGGGCTCATTTTCCAGCCCCGTCTCTGGAAAGAGCTCAGGAGCCCGTGTCACCCAGTTCAACTCCGAGCGCCCACATCCACACTGGGCTCCCAGGCACTCAGCCCACCCCAGAGGTCAGAGGTCGGCCCCTTCAGATGCGAGCACATCCATTCATATGCAAGGGGTGAGTCAGCTGCTCAGGTCTGCTTCCCTGAATCATTGACAATTTTGGAACTCAACATCAGTGACTGCTTGGGCTTGGGGGCCACCCTGTCGCTGAGAAGTGTCCCAGCCTCCCATGAGAGACAGCAGTTTTCAGTTCCCAGACCCTTTATCCCTGGTCCTCTCTGCACAGGCCCTCCCCTGGCATTTTGTCTGGATAGAAGAGCAAAGCCTCCAGTTCTTTGAGGCTTCAAGCCCCAATCAGCTAAGGAAAGGAATTCACCCTGCAAAGGGGACATTTGTCATCACATAGGCCCCATGGCTTTCCCAAACCCGTCAAATTTTATCCCAGATAATGGTGAACTACTTCAGAAGGGTACAGAAGGTAGGCTCGGGGTAGGGAGAGGTGGGACCAGACTTCCTGTCACTGCAAAAGGGACGTCTTCCATCCTCTGCTCTCCTCATCTACAGGGTGTAAGGTCAGAGGTCAAGGCAAGACAGTGCTCTGAAAACTGGGCATGACCCTCTGCATACTGTTCTAGGAAGAAGCCAGGAAGAAGCCACCCCTCCGGCCAGACCGTGGGGTCAGGCCCACCCACCGGCAGAATACATGCCTGGAGGGCTGGCGGAGTCTGTGCACACGGCCCAGCATGGGCACCGCAGAGGAAGCGCGCCCCACCCTGAGCCTCCACCTGGTCCTCACTGGCACCTCACCATCACATTGTGGGCTTGTTTCCCTTTCATGCTGCCTGAGGGCGTACATCAAATTTCTAGTTGATATGTAAGTGACATCATCCGAGCAGCAAGGAGAACATTGCCCGGCCTGTCCCAGGCTCCTCTCACTGGGACTTGCAGCATTCCCGCCCGGACCTTCTCTCTCCATCCTGCCCCCTCTTCCACCCCCTCCACCTCCCCACCTCAATCCCTGATCATCCACCCCATCGGCCAAGCCCTATCTCCCCCCCACCCCCATCCACCCCACCCACACTACTACTGGGAAAATTCCAGTCCCCAGCCTGGAAGGTGGAGCTGCTTGAGATCGTTTAAGCAGCAGTCCATGCAGCTGAAAAACACACTGTTTCAGTTCTAATCTTCACTGAGCCCTGCAGAGGAGGGACCCCAAGCCAAAGGCAGTACGAGTGTGATCAAGACCCCCTCTTTCTTCGAAGGGAAGCACAGGGCAGCCAGCTCCTGTTCCCCTGTTCAGGAACACCTGCTATTCCCCAATAAGTCAGCAGGTCTCTGATGGGGCATCACATGCATGCCCCCCCATCCCAGCCTCCAGGAACCCCAACCCTGGCTGGAGAGCCCGCACATGACTGACTGAAGGACTCCCTTCTCCCACACCACCCAGGAAGGCACCCTCGGGTTTTAGCTTCCAGAAGCCTGCCATCCTGCCCCGATGCTTGGCTGAGGGTCTGAGCTACTTATTAAAACCCTGAAATCAAAACAGTTTTCGGAGCACACTTCAGAGCTGGAAATTCTATCCACCATCCACATGCCTGGCATGGTGCCTCAGCAGCTGGTGGGGAAGGAAGTTTAATCTCTTAGAACCTGCATGATATCTGCTCCCTGTGACTATATAAAGGTACATCTGGGCAAAATGTCATAAAAATGTTCAATTCTGAGTAACGGGGTGTCAGATGCCTTGCACGCTGCTCACATTTCCAGGACATGGTCCAAGGAACCCCCTGGCGTGCCACCCCCACATGCTGTAGAGAACGTGGCAGCCAAACCATCTTCAAAGCCGAGGCATTTTTGATCTTTATCCCTGGGGGTGGGGGAACACCTGGAAATGTGGGGGTGGGCATAAGAGCCAAGAGGCACTGGGGGCCCAGAAAGGCCACTTGAGAGACAGGATTCTTGTTGATCTGGTGTTTCTTTGAATTACTAGAGAACTCGTGTATCTCTGTGTCCAAAACTTTATACCCCTGCTAGGGCTGCTGCTCTGTTATTTCCAAAGGCCAGCCTGGCCCTGCTGCCACAAACTGTTCTGACAAATCACCATCTGGAGCTAGAACAGCAGAGGGGACATGTGTCCAGGGATGCAGCTCCTGCTGCCTTTGGTGGTGGCTGTGGGCTTCCTTCTCCTGTAGGTCCCCTCGAAGCAGGCTTCCAGGCAGTGTTCTTTGTAAGCAGATGAGAAGGGGGCTAATTAGAGCCTGTGGCCAGTCGGCACCTGCTAGTTGGATAGGATGGTCCAATTACTATCTATTCTGCATAACCAACTCCCAGCCCTTAGCTAAAACAGTAGTGCTTTATTACTTCTAGTTCCAGTAGATCGGACTTCAGACAGAGCAGCAGGGAGCTGGTCCCTTCCGGATGCTTATCTGGAACTTCCACTGGGAACAAAAAGAGGGGTGAGGACCCCCTGCAAGCCATCTCCCTTGGGTCTGGTGGTTGGTGCAGGTTGTTGCCTAAGGGCCCCGAGTGGCATTCGGACTAGAACCCACAGGTGGCTGCTGCATGTGCCCGGACTTTCTCCCAGGTCTTGGCTGGGCTTTTAGAGCAAGTGTCCCATGAGCAGCAGAGCCACAAGACCAAGGTAAAACAGTCACTGACCTCAGGATCTGGCTTCCAAAGGCACCAGCTCTGCTTCTGCCATGTGCTACTGAGAGAGACAGTTACCGGCTGCAGGGCGCAAAGACAGGGAACACAGCAGAGTCCTCTGAGGAGGAGCCACATGTACTGTCATAAGAAGAGCGAGCAGGGCGGGGGAAAGAGAGGTGTGAGCATCTTCAAAAGAAAGTACAACCTGGGCCTCCCCGGTGGTGCAACGGGTTAAGTCGCAGCACTATGAAGCTATCCGCAGCCACTGCAGCACTAGTTCTATCCCCGGCCAGGGAGTTACCCTCATGGCGCAGCAGACCTCTCCTGCCTCTCCCGCTGCTCCCCTCAGCAGTGTACGTCAGTCGATCTGCCTGTTCTGCTCCCCACTCTGTCTCTGGTGAACCCTCTCACCACCCCACACTTCTGGCCTACACCCCAACTTGAATGCATAAATAAATAAATAAATCAGAAAGAAAGAGAGAGAGAGAGACAGAGAGAGAAGAGAGAGAGAGAAAGAGAGAGAGAGAGAGAAAGAGAAAGAGGGAGAAAGAGAAAGAGAGAGAGAAAGAGAGAAAGAGAAAGAGAAAGAGAAAGAGAGAGAAAGAGATAAGAGAGAAAGAGATAAGAGAGAAAGAGAGAAGAGAGAAAGAGAGAAGAGAGAAAGAGAGGAGAGAGAGAGGAGAGAGAAAGAGAGGAGAGAGAGAGAGAGAGAGAAAGAGAGAGAGAGAAAGAGAGAAAGAGAGAGAGAGAGAAAGAGAGAGAGAGAAAGAGAGAAAGAAAGAGAGAAAGAGAGAGAGAGAAAGAGAGAGAGAAAGAGAAAGAGAAAGAGAGAAAGAGAGAAAGAGAGAGAGAGAGAGAGAGAAAGAGAGAAAGAGAGAAAGAGAGAAAGAGAGAAAGAGAGAAAGAGAGAAAGAGAGAAAGAGAGAAAGAGAGAAAGAGAGAAAGAGAGAAAGAGAGAAAGAGAGAAAGAGAGAAAGAGAGAAAGAGAGAAAGA
>PVIJ01000035.1:78259-180301 GCA_004024925.1 Scalopus aquaticus | reverse complement strand
CTTTATCAGATCTCCCCAAGTCCAGTTACAGAGTCCAGCTCTGAGTCAAGAAAACCTTCTTTAGAAACCTTCTTGATAGCAACACCCAATTAAGAGTGTTTTACCTGGGCTCTCTCTGGGACTGCCTTTGTGCTTTCTCTAAGATTTGCACCCAGTATTTAAAAAAAAAGAAAAGGAAGAAGCATAGCCAGGGCCTTCAAGGTGGCCTTTCTGAATTGTTTCCAATAATCTCTGGGCTGCAGTCTGCTGACAACAATGGAAATTCCTGCCAGAGCACTCAGGAGCCCTCATGAGTGCCTGATGGTCTTGCTTACCTCTGCTCAAGAGCAGCTCAGAAGAGGTGGCGCCTCAAGGGCTCGACCGCCCTGAGAGAGGCCAGCAATGGCCATGAAAGGCGTGGGGTGGGGGCAGCCAGCTCCGCAGCAGGGCAAGAGGTGGCTTTGGGCTGAACTGATACTCCATCCATCAGCCACCTATCGGCCAGACACTCCCACAGCTGCCAGCCATCCTGACAGGCAGCACCCCGGAGGATGGACTGGCATGATGGGAGGCCCCAGGCCTGCCTCCCAGACCTCTGTGTATGCCGGCTATGACCAGGCCCATCCTTTTTTCCCCACCCACCAATTGCAGCTTTGAGTTAGCTATGTCTGGCCACAATTCCAAAATTCCATTCTGACAACTCTGTCTTGTCCCCCTGCTCTAACACCACAACACTTTTTTTTTTTTTACCACTTGTCATTTACTGGACTAGGACAACAAACAGGTCACACTGTTCAGCATCCACTGAAGTCAGAGGTCAGAGGCCTAGACTATCCACGCACTGGCTTCTGTCTCCCATGGAGCAGGCTGCACTTGGCACTCAGCCCACCCATCACAGAGGCAAGGCTCTGGGTGCACAAAACCTCAAATAGTTTGACTGTCCTCATTCCGCGAGACCCAAGGCTGAGGCACAGTGCCAGGGAGGATTTATCAGTCTTTCTGGCAAATTCTTATTTGCCTTGAACAACACAAGCTGCTGCTTGGAGGAACCACATGCTGTCAGCATTAATCATCTCCGTGGAGAACCCACCAAGGACACTCTCTGCTGCAAAGGCAGCTTTGAACTCCAGCTGCCACAGCTGGGGAAACATTTGATTGTAGAAAACAATCAATAGTGAGAGGAGGTGGGTCATCTGGCTGCAGAGATCCACAAACTCTCCCCAGGAAGAAAGAGTAGGAAAGACCTTTCTATTGGATTATCTCTCCCTCTGAATTGTCTGTGCCTGACTAGGAACAGAAATAAAGAGGCAAGAACTGAGAGTGGAGTGTGAGGCAGACACACTCTGTTCTTCTGTTCTCAAAATGACTTTCAACAATGACCCAGAACCACAAGGAGCTCCCTGTGCTTCCACAACCAGGAGTGATTGACCAGCATAAATGGCAGAGAAAAGTCACTCAGGGATGTAAGGCCAAAGAGGTCCACTACCCAGGCCAGACCCACCAGCCTCGGACTCACTGGACTCCAGAGGGGAGTGTCAGATGTAGCAGCAGGAAAACAACAGGGGCACAGGTTCTCCATGGAGCTGCGCAGATGGGTCAAAGGAAAAGAGTCCTGGAGTCCTCAGTGGTTTCTAGGCTTTTACTGGTCTCTTGTAGAGAGGCAACCAGGTACAGGGCAGGCAATGGGGCCAGGGGGCCAGGAGACTGGCAGGCCTCCCAGGCCCCAGCAAATCTCCACTCTCTCTGGCTCTCTGGCAGCGTCCCATGGCCTCTCTGCTGCACTCTGTTCTGATGCTGCAGCTTCTGCTGCTTTGAAGCCAAGTCTCTGGCGCAGGTGCACCCACTCGCGCATGCCCACACCCTACTCAAAGTACCCGCCATCAGGCATGCATGTAAGCCTACAGAAGACTGTCCTTGATGGGAGGATGGAAAAACCTGATGACTTTCTCATTTACCCTACATAGGACCTAGAGCAGCTCCAAGCTGCGCCATGTCTGCCAGGTGGAATTTATTTCAAACTGAGTTGTTGGTGGGATCTTTGCAGAATCACACCTTCCCACATGCAATTTACTAGGTGTTAAAGAGATTGTGATGGATAGGCTTCCCCCAAAATGTCCAAGATAGGCCTGTCCAAGACGTGTCACTCTGGCATAGGACTAACTTGAGCTGAGTTCAGTAGAGTCTCTGCAAAATCGAGAGAAACTTGTAACACTTCTTTAACTACCTAAGAGAATATACATTGGGGGTATTACGCAGAATTCAGATTTTTATCAGAGCTAGCTTTTCTATGAGAGAAACAGCCATATGACCGAGCAAGCATGTAATGACAGAGCATCTGGTCTTCGTGATCTCAGTCACCCTCTCCTTGACACGTGTGTCCCCCTCCTTTCTCTCCTTGTAGCCCAAGGCTCCTATCCCATTCCTGAGCTCAGGATTTAAATATCACTATTTTGCCTCATTTACTTTAGAATCTTTATACAGACATGGATTGGATTCTCCATATTATGAATTAAATTTGTTCTTTTCTCCTCCTGATCTGTGTGATGTTAATTTGATTTCTCTACCAGCCAGCGAAGAACCCATAGGGGTAGAAGAAATTTCTCCTCCACCCTGACAGTTTCAAAAATATGCAAGACCTGCCTTCCACCTTCTTTAGCAAAGGAAAGGTGTGCACACCGCATGTAACAAGTGGAGTAAACAGTATGGGAGGATCTCTGGAGAGTAGAAAATGAATTCCAGTGAGTGATCAAGTTCATGCTATATTTGGTGCCAAATGCCCCAGGGTCGTTAGTCTTAAGAAGGGCGGCTCATCAACAGGCACTATCAGCCCCATGTTTTCTCAATGTAAATATTTATTGTTTTTATCCATTTAACCTCAGTAGACTTAAAACTGCCTGGGAATTTACCAAGGCTGCAGCAATATTGTGATTTATTAAGAAATATTTATTTCATCATTCAGAGAACCAAAATATATTTCTCACATCTATTTTTTCCTCAGCCTTAGTTCCTGGTTCACAGTTCCCCAAGTGCTTGGACTTTCCCAAGTGTTGAGAGTGATAAAGGCTTTTTGTTAATAAGGTGACTTTGGGAAGCACCTAAGGATGAGGGGGTGGGGGGTGATTGTCAGGAGAAGCAACCAAGTGCTTAGAAGGTTGGAACTTCCAGTCCCCACCGTGACACTTCAAGGTGGCTGAGAGGGGTTGGAGATTTAGTTCAATGCCAATGGCCAATGATTTAATGGACCATACCTCTGTGAAGCAGCCATAAAAATCCAAAAGGAGAGGCTTCCGGGGTAGTGAACATGTGGAGACTCTGGGAGAGTGGCATGCCTGGTCAGTCCACACCCCTTGCCCATATGGTACCCTGTGCTTCTTCCATCTGACTTTTCCTTTGTGATAAATTGGTGATCTAGTGAATGGTTTGTTGGTTTTTTGTTTTTTGTTTTGTTTTGTTTTGTTTTGAGTCCTGTGAGCCATTCTAGCAAATTATTGGAACTTGAGGACAGGCTTGTAAGAACCTCTGATTTATGGTCAGTTGATCAGGAACTCAGATAACAATCTGGGCCTATGACTGGCACCTGAGGTTTAAGGAGAAGTGTGGAAACTTCTGGTGTGTAACTCATTGGTCAGAAGCAAGGGTGACAGCCTGCACTTAAGTCTGGCACTTGAAGTGGAGGGTGGTCTTGGGAGACTGAGCCCCTCCACCTGTGGAATATGCTTCACTCTCCAGGTAGACAATGTCAGAATTTGGTAGACTCTCAGACTCCCTGGTGACATCAGAGCACTGCTTATTGGTGTGGGGAAGCCTCCAAACACTCGGGTTGGATTTGGGTCCAGGAACCCTGAGGCGCTGCTGGACTCCAAGCGCACAGTGTGTCTCCTTGTTCAGATTACGTGGGATGTGACACAACGCCGAACACTGCATAGGGAATTAGGCCAAAGGTCAACAGGACAGCCCGACATGGTGGCTAACCGAGAGAGGTCAGTCCCCCTGGCTGAGGCACTGTCCTCCACATACAGCCTTCCCAACCACACACTCAGGGTCCCCACAACATCCAAACATCTGGTCAGTCTTTTTGCAACCCTGTGGATACTTTAGATAAAAATAAAGGTCATGCAGTTAATTTTATAGTCACCTCCAAGAAATTACAATAAAAGCTTGATTTTGCCACAAAGATTTGACAAAACGTTTCCGTGATGTGCCTTTTCCATGTCTCCATTTGCAGAGTTACTGACTAATCTATCCACAGTTGGCTGTGGGCATGCCATATATCACTGTTAAATGTCTCCATCTGACAGGGAAGCAGAGCTCCATAACTTTAATGAAGCAGCCAGAGGTATCTGACTAAGCAAAACTAGAGATGTGATTGTCAACCCACACAGCACTTTCCTCCAAAGGCACTCTGCAGCCTGCCCTGTGCCTCCACACCTCAGGCCCCAGTCAGCACAAGCAGTGTGGTAATGGGGTGCCCGAGTTCTCTTAATATTCATTTTGGTCCATGGTTAAGCTCCTTCTATTTGTTCATACTTAACTTGTCTTCTAGAAACCCCTTTTGAGTGTATTTTGTACCATGAATCTTTGCTGTGAAATAGCAAAGATGTGCCAACACCTCCCAGGTGTCACCATCACCCAGAAATGAGAGCATGCTTTATAAATTCCCCACCAGATATTTGCTTTGCGGCTCCCACCACAGCCAGGTAGCAGTGACGGGGAGCTGATTATAATTGCAAACCCATGCTGCCTCTGGGAATGCATTATCTTTCTAATTGAAAATTATGCAGAAACCCCTTCTGTTTCAACCTTATTGTTGAAAGTAACTTTACAACATGCCAGAAGGAGTGTCCTAAGCCAAGAGTATTTCCTATAAGCAATCAAGGACCTTACAGCGTCTGGAGTCTTTATTGACGTAACAACCCCCCATTTGATTATGCTAGATCACCCAGAAGAATGGAAGACTTGGCCAGGAACATCCTGGAAATCCTCCTTGCTGCCAGGGTACCATGTTCCCGCCTTCACTTACAGGTGGGCCCCTTGGGCTAGCTACTGGGAAGTAAGGGTGGAGCTGAGCCACCAGGTGAAGCTGTGCTGCATGGAAGGCAGGTAAACTCTGGGGATGAAAGAGAGTTCTTATTCCCAAGGCCTGACCTGCACCCTGGTTTTGCTGGTAGGAGACTCAAGGGAGAGAGACATGCAGAGACACTTGGAAGAGAAATGTGTGTGAGAGATACGAGGAAAGGCTGACAATGGCTGTCATTACCTTGGTGTGGAATCTCCTTTTGTCCCAGCCCTCTGGGACCTGCTTCAGAACCCCTTTCCTGCCAGTAGGCACCATAGATTTGTGGCAAATCTTTGGTCTTCAGCAGCCCTGCTTTGGGACAGTCCTGTTTGGTTGGGCATTTACCTACAAGGGGGTGGGTAATTTGGGTGTTTTTTTTTTTTTTTTGAAAATTCTTCTCTTTTTGTATGCACATTCAAGATTGGCCACACTAAGAATGCTTTGTCTTTTTGCGGAGATGTCAGGACTCCATTCTAGAGTATGCAAGTTTGGGGATCCCTAGGTACCCCTCACTCACATGCTACCATCTTCTTTGTATTTAATAAATCCTTTGGATCACCTCTTTCTGAAAATTATGGAAATAGCACAGGTCATCTCAATTCTTGAAGGGTGACCTCGTAAACATGTCTCTCAACATTTGGTGGACTCAGGACCTCTCATCCCTTCGGGCTACCCCATGTAGATGTGTGCGGCAGACTCTGCCAGCTGGGTTTGTGGGGGTGCACTCTCTATGACAGTCACTTAACTGAAATCACCTAACAACAAATTTCTCAGAACACATCCCTGTCGTTAAGCAGCACATTGTGAACAGACTGTAAAATGTTCTGGGAACATCCCTCCCTGCTCTAGCAGACAAGAGAGCAAAGCCATTTGTACAGACTTGCGTCTGAGAAATAGATCTGCAAAATCTGCTGCCTGCAGGAAAGTCAGCCTTTTCCACCCCACTAATAACCAAGGAGCTGCTGATAAAGAAGATTTAGACAATGGACAGGGAGTCTTTGCATCTCCACATTGCATTCTTCAGAAAGGAAGAGATTGAATTCACGCTGCCTTTGTCTGCACCAGATAGCATCAACGCACCTTTAGGTCAAAATTACTCAGAACCAGAACCACCCCCTCTTAAGAATAATTACACTTGTCAATGACCGCTCTAATCCTGCCTATATAAACTAAATTCAAGCTTGTGATTTCGAACTGCGTTCTAGGTTAGAATCTTCACTTTGGTTTCCTATTAAACTCTTTGTCATTGAGACGTTTCCTCTGTCACTGTAGTTCAAGAATCTGCTTGTACCTTGAAGTTTGATTCCATAATTTCCATAATTATAGGACAAAGGCATGGGATAAAGCTTTGAACTTTGCTTTCACCGACAAGATGCTTTTGAAAGGACATTCAGCATCTCAGAGTTATTTCCTTTTCTGTCTCTGGAACCTATCATGTGTGAAACACCACCAGATTAGAATTCGAATCTCCTAGAAACAGCAGTGAGACAAACTTTCAGATGAAGCCCATCACTCTGCTTCAATTTCCTCATGAGTTAAATGGGCTAGTAGGGATGCCTATGGCACAGAGCAGTTGTGACATCAAGGGAAATAGGCCTGAATGTGTGAGCCAGTGTGCAGAGAAAGAGACAGTAGCTCTGGATAAGGACAGTGTTTATTTATTTATTAATTTTTGAGGTTTCTTTCCCCATGAATATCCCTGGCCTTCCCTGTACATGATACTGGGACTTGGCCCCCAACCCATCAGCACACACGTGGAAATAAGTGAGGCAGGAGTGGGGAAAGCAATAGAGCAAATGGGCTCAGGGGTCAGAATTAAGTATGCGACCGAGGGGGATGCCGGGTCTCTGAGAGCAGGGACCCTCCGGTCTTGGTCCTGAAAGAGCCAGGAGTGGGTTGCTGGTTCCCCGTGGCAGCCAGCCAGCCAGTCTCTTGAGAAGGCCCCCTGTGGAGACTCGGGCTATAAAAATAACTGCCCTTCTAAAACAAAGATGTTGCTTTCTCAGTTAAGCCATTTTCACTTTAGTGAAACTTTGCCACCCAGAATTCTGCAAGCGGCACTGCTCAGCTGTGAGCACCGCCTTGGCAGAGTCTGGGTTCCCTTTCCTACTGCCCACCCGGCCATTCTGGAAGGGGGCGTGATTGGGTATCATCTAGTAGAGCTAACACAGGCTCCACACCTTGCTCAGCTGAACGGTGTGGAGAGCAAATAGATCAGGAAGGGAGCCCGATAGAGTTGCCATGGGAACCTGGCCGTGGGTCTGCGTAACCAATGGGGGCTATCGAGAATTCCGGGAAATGGGGAAACAGGGCAAACAGAACCAGGGAGGACACCTCCGGCGCAGAAGGCGCACCCAAACCTGATTCCCCAGCAGATGGCAACCAGCAGACACCAACTCCCCCAGTCATGAAAAAGCCAGTGAAAAAGGGTTATAAATGGGACCCCAAATCCTTCCTGCACAGACGATATTAACACTTCTCACCCTTGCTTCCTTGCAGAGTATTTTAATAAATCCAACTTTTCTGTTCGACACCCTGCCTCTGGTAAATTCTTTCACCCCCACAACCCCAGCTGTACCCCAATACTAGACTGCCACAGATGTGTGCTTCTGTGGGGGCTGCTCCAAGGGCTTCTCTATGCCCAGCTTCTATATTCTGACTCCCAGTTCCTTTGTCCACTTGGCAGTCCGTGGACAACCTGAGGCTATCAGCTGGGACTACGATCTTTAGCCAGTATCCCGAGATCCAGCAGTGAGTGTGGTAGGGGTCGCCAGCTTCCAAAAGGGTCAGTAACACTATGAGTTCCCTGCCCACCCTCTTAGAACACAGGTCTTTTCCTGCTGCAAACTGGGAGTGAGCTTCAAAGACTATTGACTCAGAAACCTCCTCTATGAACTTTCCCCCGGGTCCCTTTCAACTTTCCACGATTACCTGTGCCCCCAAACATGACGCAACCCATGAGAAAGAGAGTCACCTGTCAGTCCCAGGGAGGGCCCTGTTCCTCAGGAGGTGTCTGTAAATACAGTCACAGGACCTGACTCCCAAGAAGCGAGCAGATGGGTGCAAACACCAGGAGGGAGAGCAGGCAGAAACTTGCCTAGGTGCTCTCACCCGGAGAAGACGGGGCCAGGGATGCCAAGGGAAACAGACGCATTGTAAGCCCACTTCTGCTCACATGTGCACCCGGTGCTTTCATCGTCAAGGCCCTGGGGAGTCCGAGAGGAGGGTGGGGGCCAGGGCCAGGGGCCCGAGTCAAGTCTTTGTCACTCACACCCACCAATCCAGCTTGCAGGGTGGCTGTCCCCATTTCCCAGGACTACCCAGCCCCGGGACAGCAGAGACACTGACCTGGTGTCTACTGAAGAAGCAGAAGAAGAGAGAAGAGATGTCAATCAGCTTAAGGAAAAGGATACTCACATCCCAGGTCTCATCACATTTTCCAAAACACAAAAACAAAACGTGACAAACCTGCAGTTGTTAATATTGCAGAAGTCTGTATTTGATTTCTTCTACTTTTTTCAAGCCAACATCAAAGTACTGAAATTGACTTTCCTACTCCTCCTGGAATAGGGTGTACACCACACACATTGGGATGCAGAGCCAAAGGGAGGATTGAAAACAGCATCCTGTCATCTGCTCCTGCCAGCTCTTCATCCCGAGCTTAGCGAGATGCTGTCCCCAGAACTGCGGTCTGGGACTCCGATTTCACAAGCACACCCTCTCTTCCTGATGAGCCCTTTGGAGCAGCATCGAGGACAAATTGAAAATGGCACATGAAACAGCGCCTTTCAGAGGGAGGGGGTCTCTAATGAGCTCTGAGCGGAAAAGAGGCATTGCCCAGTGGAGAGACACTAAGTGGCCACCCAGGCTTTGCCGATGATGCTGTGTTCAAGCCTGGGCGTCAACCCCCCATTCTACCAGTCACGAGAGTTCTCTGGAGCCCGGACGCCCCCTGACACCTCAGGGAGCCCAGCGGAGGTGTCTGTGGGCTGCCAGGTGGCATCTGGTCTCCCAACTCTGGTCCCACTTACCTCCTCCCCCAGACCAGGAGTCCCTGGCTCCCAGACAGCCGCCCTCTCGCCTCGCATTCAGCTGGGAAGTTACCCTGCGCTCTCGCCTCAGATCAGAGGAAGCAAGCCAAGTGCCTTGGCAGCCTGTCCAAATGTGAAGTAGAGCCCTCCGTCAAACAAAGGGACGTGTTCTCATCAAGCCTTCTTATACAAAATTGTCTAATTCACAGGCCCAAACCAGCTCTGCGAAAGTGGATCTCTCTTTCCATATTTGGCCAAGAACATGGGTTGACAGAGCAAATACTACTATTTTGAGATCTGTGGGATGTTATTTTTGTAAAAGAGTCTATCTTTTGGTCTTCTGTTTCACAGTTGATATCAAATACTATTCAATGTCAAAGTCAGAAAATGTTCAACCAAAATGAGGATGGCGGTGATGGAGTGACGCTGTGCTCGGCGACTTACAGTGGGAGGCAGCCGCGCTACTTCAGGCTAAGAGCCAAGAGCCGGGTATCTGGGACCAATATTTGTCACGCCACCGGGCTGACATTAGAGCAGCTAAAAGGGAAGACCGCCGGAGAGACAGAATGACTGCGTGGGCCGCGAGTGATCTGGCCCAGGAAGCTGCCTGCGCGAGACTTGCCTGGCAGTGATGTTTCGAGTCGGGAGGAGAGAGTGTGCGCGTCCTTTGGCACGTTTCTAGACTGTCTGACTCTGAAAAGGTCCAAGTTAAAGCTGCATTTTGGAAGTCCTTTTCTTTTGATGAGGAAAGTCAAGGGCACAATTTCCCCAAAATGGAAAAGCTGGTCAAGGGGAACTGGGTAGGTGGACGGCGCCTTATGGACTAACCCTGTAGTGTGGGGTTGCAGGTGAGGGTGAATGCCACCCAGGACAAACCTTAGCACCAATGTGGATAGTGCCCACAGGCCTGTGGAGGTTGACCAGTATCCTCAGAAGAATAAGGTGACATGTGACTACGGCTTTGCAGCCCTTGGGAACACAAGAAGAGACTTCGGCTGCAGATCAAATATGAACAAAGTTCATGTTGGGGAGACTAACCAGAGGTGGGCAGAATGACAGTCAGGCACCCCCTCTCATCTGTTCTCAGGTGATCCAGGCTGGGCTGTGACCTCCAACTCATGGCGGGGAAAGTGTGGATCTTGCCAAACCCAAATCTAGCCACCTGTCTCTGTGGTTGTGTGTTTTTCCAGATAAATGGACATAGAACAGAGCCTGGAACTAACCCTAATGCACCTTCTGAAAGAGGTGCCTGAAGGTCCCTCTCTATAAGGCAGCCCGGAACAGTGAGGGCAATAACCAAGCCTCGTCCACCCAGTCAGACTCAGACCTCATCGTGAAATGCACAACAGGCTCTGCCTAAGTAGAAATGTGTGGTGCCACAACTGGCCAGAGGTGGGCCACAGCCCAGAGGACACAGGGTGAGAGACAGACAGAGCCAGGCGTGGGGGCATACAGCCTTAGCCTGGGGAGGGAGCCTGACCTTTGGAAAAGACAGACTTCTCAAGACTCTGGGTTTGAGGGCAAATTGAAGTCCTGGAGGGCTGTGGGTGCAAAGGGGATGGGGGGGGCACAGCATGATTGTGGCCACTAGAAACAGATCAATATTTATTTCTTCATAAATGAGAATATCAAGAATTGAAACAAAGATTTTCAAGCTTGTCTCACCCCTAAATTCCCTGAGGGGGCAGTTAAATCTGTCTCCTTGCCCAAGATGTGATTTCACCAGGAGAGAAGGCCCTGTGAGGGCAGGGCCAGCTGAACTCCGGACACTACATCCAAATCCAGGGGAACAGACAACTGCTTCCTGCCCTCAAGACCCCAAGGAATGTTCTCCAGATGAGTCGCCATGGCCCAGCAAGTGGCAAATGCCCTCCAAGGGCCGCCCCCGAGGGGCCTGTGCACACCAGCAGGCCACTTCTCCCAGCCTGCCTCCGCGGGCCTCCATGGAGGGCCTCCCTCCATGCTGCCCCCCCCCCCCGCATCATGAGGCCCATCCAGAGGCCCCTGTGAACATTTCCACTTGCACAAGCACCTTCAGTGACCTACCTAGTCAAGGGGTCAGCTCTGTCCTCATCCTCAGGAAGCACTGAATCAAATATCCACACCTCTCTTCTGTGATTTTGTCTAAGGCCACACAAGCTGCCACCACCCTGGGTGATGAGGCCAGAACAGCCACCATTTGAGGCTATCTTGTATGCAGATAAGAGATTGGCCTTCCCAGACTGGCATAAGCCACCCTAGGCCCCTCCCTCCACCACTGACCAAAGGAGGGACAGAGGAGTGAGCCCCACTTGGCTCAGGATGGTGGGGCCAGGGTTGCCATCTTCTGTGGAGTATTTCCTCGTGGGAGCCTCTCAGAGTGAGGGGGACCAAAGGCTCTGCTTCATTTGTCATGGTGGATGAGTAGGCCCGGATGCTCACATGAGGGTTTATTTGGAATTGAGATTTCAGGGAGCTGGACTCTGTGGCCGCCGGTGAGAGCCAACACCAGCCTCCACCCTCTGTCCTTGGAGCCCCAGTGCAGGTAGCTGTAAACCAGGCATCGCTGAACGGACCTTCACAGACCCACACCACCTTACCTGAGTGATGGATCATTCAGGAACCTTTCAAATCTCTTGCTTGACCACGCTGCCTGTCATAGTCAACAGTGAAAAGACATCAGTGGCCGAAGTCAGGGGTGGGCTTTGCAGTTAGGTTCATCCAAGTGACAAGTTAAATGCTCCATGGCAGAAGACCTAGCAGCTCAGAGTCAAAGGGCTGAGGTTCAAGCCTCAATTCCGAATAAACTCGCATGCGTGAGCCTGGGCCTGTTCATACCCAACAAATGAGACAGAGCCCTTGGACCCCCAGACTCTGAGACGATCCCGTGAGGAAACATCCCGCAGAGGATGGAGACCCTGGCCCCATCCCCACACCTATGCCACTCAACCCCTATGCCACTCCCAGCACACTCAACCCCTGTTCCCAGACCCTCCTGACAAGGATTCCCCAAACCCCCAGCCCAGGTGGATGCTTGCACACGGAAACTTCACTTCCCAACACTTTCCTTCATCCAGTGTCTGCACGGAGCCCAGGAGGGACTGCTTTGCGATATGCAGCTCCTGCAGCCTCTCTCCCACCAAATGAGAGAACCTTCCCCTCCCCCATAGCCTGCAAGCAGACTCCACCTCTGAGTGGGACTTCCTCTCAGCCCAGAAACCAGCAGGGCAGGGGAGGAGGGGGGCACTTCTTAGTGGCACTGGCTTCATGCCCAGCCTCCTGCTGAGACATGAGGACTCCCTGGGCCAGGCTCTGCGCTGCATTTGCCTTACTAAAGGAGTCTTTCCAAGCATCTCTGCAAGCATGTGGTCTGCATGTGTTTGCAAGCAGGGGTGTCTGCGTGGGACCTGCTGATCAAACACATCCAAGACTTCTTCTAAACTGGAAACTGTCACTAATAATCTGATTTTTATCTTTATAGAGCTTTGGCCCTGAAGTATCAGGCTTCCATATTATCACATTTCAGTCAAGCTCCCAGGCTCACTTGACATGATGTTTAATCTTCTCACATCAAAGGAGAGGACTCGGCTACATTTGTTGCTATTGTAGCCTGTTCCCAAATCCATCTGCATTCAACAGAGATGCCTCCTGCTCCCAGACAGAGGAATTCACTCCCTTCCCACCTCCAGGCTGCAGGACACTTCAAAGCTATTTCCTACATTTCTTTTAAAAAAAAAAAATTAAATGAATAAAAAGTAAAGGGGAGGGAGAAAGCAGGGTAAAGGTTTTTTGTTTGTTTTCCAAAATGTTTCGTTTTATTAAAATTGGGGCTATCAGATCCAATGTGTCTTTGGGTGTCTACTCCTAAACATGTCCATACAATTTTACTCTAATAAAAGTAGACCATTTTGTGTTCATATAAGCCGAAGAGCTCAGAATATTTTGGGAGAATTTAAAGAAGAAAAATCTGTGGTCATCAAAGTCCAGCCATCAGGAAGCACATGAGTCAGAAGTGGCCCGGAGGAGCTAGACCTGCTCCCAGCCACACTGCTCAGCTCCGGGCCAGCGTTCAAGACACGTCCACCATCGATGCTACCTCCCTCAGGGAGACTCCTGGCCCCAGCGCTCTCAGAGGGGCTCAGCTCCAGCATCTTCACTCGCCAGTGGCTCCTTGTGCAGATGTGGGTCCCAGGACCCCCACCTCCAAGGCCAGCTGGAAGGTCCTCCTGCCTCTGCTCACCTGTCTTCAGAGCAATGGCCATTCACTGCATTTGCTTTCAGCCACGTGTTCCTGCAAACATGAGAGGATGTCAAGCCCTAAGTATTCCCCCGGATATCAAGATGTGACAGGTGTGAGGCACTGGAGACACATAGCACCTACGAGAATATTCTAGGAAATGTCAATCAACCTAGCTCTCACCATTAGCCCTTCAGGCCAACCACCCAGAGCAGGAATTGCTGCTTCAGCACCTACCCCCTTGTGCATAGGTAGCTGTGTACTGGGGATTGTGGCACTCCGGACTTCTGGATGGGGGGGCACATAAAACACCTCCAGGGAGGGCCAGAGAGGGTGTTGAGGCATCCCCAAATGCCTTGGCAAGGGGCTTCCAAGGTCATCTCCAAGGCAGACTTTTTTCCTATCCATTTTCTCCCTCCCGCTACACTGACCCTAGAGATCTAGAAACCTCCAGCAAGCTGAGGGCTGGAGGTATGGAAGAAGTGAGCCCTCTGCCACTCCCACCCCAGCCAGGAGTAATGAGACACCACCCCAAGTTCCCAGGCTCATGACCATGGGTCAGAGAGGTCACATTTTAAAATCCATTGCAGTTTGTTTGTCACGGAAGTTATGTTTCCTTCAGGTCCTACAAGGAGACTGTTTTGGTCACAGCTGAAGCTTAGTAAATGTTCGTGAAAGGAACAAATCGAGTCACATCAAAACAAACTAGATCTAGGTTCAGTTGTATCGGAACCCTGAAGTGCTTCTCCCTCAGTGCCTGTGCTCAGGGCCGCCTCATTATTTCCCCTCATATCAGACACAAGTGTCCTTAGAAGGCAGCTGGCTTCATCTCTCCCCAAGATAATAATAACAGTAACAGCTGTAATCGGGGGGCCTCCTCGACTGTGGCTCTGGGTTCAGTCCCCCACCCCCTGGATATCCGGCGTCACCCACCAAGACCCGTCCTGTGAAGCACATCTTTGACTTTGCAGCGTTCTGCAGAGAATGGCTGGGAGGTGACCAGGCCAGGCCTGCTACCCAGTGTGGCCCTCGCTCCTACGATGAGGCCCTTCATCAGGACGTGACACCCACCTGGTCAGGCCCTCAGCCGCCGAGCCTTGCTTCTCCTTCAAGAATGACCGCCCTGGCCCTAGGTCGCCCACCGTGTGGGGCTGAGGAACCCAATCAAGGAAGGGGGGGGTCATGCCATGTAGTCCCCAGCCACAGCAACACCGGCAGGAAGGAGCTGTCGTCTTGAGGAAGGAGAAAAGGAAGGTCGGGATTCTCCCTGTCGCTCCAGGGTCGCCACTTTTACCCCGAACTCCCCACACAGTCTAATGAAAAGGAGTTTTATTTATTTATTTTTTTTAAAGATTTTTTTTTAATTTATGCATACAAGCTGGGGTACAGGCCAGAGGCGTGGGGCGGCAAGAGGGTTCACCAGAGACAGAGTGGGGAGCAGAACAGGCAGATCAGAAATACACTGCTGAGGGGAGCAGCGGGCGAGGCAGGAGAGGTCTGCCGCACCATGTGGGATTCTCCCCGGCCGGGCGTCGAACTCGCGTCACCGCTGCCGACAGCTCCAAGCGCAGTGCTCAACCCCTGCGCCACCAGGAAGGCCCAAATGAAAAGGAGTTTTAGAACAGAACCAAAATCTAAAGAGGACAAGAGGTCTGAGAACTTTGTCTCAGAGGCAGGGACAGGTGGGCAGCCATGCTCTTCTGCTGCCTGCATGGCCTTCATGTGCCACAAGGCACTGGCATGGGGCGAGGCAAGCTGTCGAGCTTGTTGTCCAGCCCAGGACCTCCCAAGTCTCAGAAGCTCTTCAGTAGAAAGGGAAACCACTTGTCCCCCCCAACCCTGGCCTTGCTGTGTGCATCAGCCCCCAATCGCGTGCCCAGGCCCTCATCAGTCCTAACCATGTGTGGGACACTCAAGGCCTCAATAACTCCAGGGAGCTGCACTGCCCTGTGAGGTGCTACCCTCCAAGGGTGAGGAGCAAGATCCTGGAAAGTGAAGGAATTTTCCCTACATACAGGACTCATTCTAGCCATCTGGGACTCCCTGACTGCCGACAGTCATACCCACAAGCCTTTAGAGAATTTTGACAATTTTACCAATTAATATTAAGCTAGTTTCTACTACCAACTCAAACTAACCTAAAATCTAATGTGCAGAGAACCGCATGGGGCAGAGGGACAGTAAACAGCCAGGGCTACCGTACAGGCCTAGCTGCTGCCGTGTCTCCTACAACAAGTCACATCCGTCAGCCCCAGCACATGTGGCCCTGAACAAAACAGCAAGGTCCTCTCCAGAGATCTCCCAAGAGCATCAGCTCCGCCCTGGACTGCAATGGTCCCAGCGATGGTGCTGCACGGTCTTCCCAGTCACAGCCTTGTCTGACTGTCACTCCACCCAACACCCCACGCACAGCCAGGCCACAGCAAGTAGCTACACCAAGTCCCACCCAATCCATATGGAAGGTTTCCTCCCTCCCCACGAAGGGCTCAATTCCATCCCACCCCATGCACCTGTCCTGCCATAGGTCTGCCAGAGTGTGGCCACCTAGCCACTGGGCGTGCAGATGACACTGGACACAATCACCAACTCTGATTCCCCTTATAAAGCAAAAGCCCACACTGTCCCAGCTGTGGCGGAAGCTGTGCGGAGACAAACAAGCACAGAGTAATCACTTTGACCAAAGCAATTCAGTTGAACCAGAAAGGGCTCAAATCCAGTCTCTGATCGCTGTGTGTCTGTATCTGCATGGGCATGTGTGTGCCTGTGTGTGTGCCTATCTGTGTGTCTGTGGGTACACGTGTATCTGAGTGTGCATCTATCTGTGGTGGGGTGCATTTGTCCAGGTGTCTGTCTCTGTGTTGTGTGTGTGTCTATTCATGTGTTTGTGTGTGTTTCTGTGAGGACACGTGTATCCGTGCCTGGGTATGTCTGCCTGTCTGTGTCTGTGCAGGCGTCTGTCTGTCTCTGTGTGCAGCATATATGTGCAGTTCTCAGATGGGAGACAGACCACGGCAGCTCAGGGAGCGCTGGCAGGTATGCTGGGAAACCCCGTTGCAGGACGGCTTCTCGGCCTCTTTGAAACCCACGATCCCGCGAGGGCTCCAGGTTCTCTTGCTCCTGGCATGTCATTTCCTCCTGCTCCACTATTCACACTCACTCATACACTGCCTTTCTTCCCCAGCCATTCAGAGCGGCAGCTCCCACCAAAGCCCCTGGATGGGAAGGGGTCTAGCGTTGAGTGAAAGGGGAGACCCATGAGTAACCCGCTTGAGAGGAGGGAGACAGGCGTGTGTCTGCACCATTCACGACGGGTGACAGCACAGGGTTGGTGTAACTTAAGCAGGTCTGGGATCCCCTGGGGCTCACCGAAGTGAAGAGGACTAAGGATTTGGATTTCTCACCCATCTCCAGTGACGCTGCTGCCCTTCCCAAGAGTACCCTGTGAGAACCACCAGCCAAGGTCAGGACAGCACCCTCAGCCTGGTGCGGGGCAGGGCTGACTCCAGTGCCCCCTCCAACCAGGAATCCTTTACTGGGGTCTCAGGCAGGGCTTCCCTGTGCTCCCCATAGCCTCCTCCTTCAACACGAGCCTTGCAAGGTCGCTGTGAGATCTGACAAGGCAGGAAGCAGGCCTTTGCAAGATCTGCTCCCGTAGTGCTCAGCGTATGAAGCCCGGGAGCACTGGTGCAGCTGCCCCCGAAGCAAAGGGGCTCTTGAGGGCGGGGAAGAGGCAACTCTGCCCGCAGGACACCCCTCCTAGGGCCACCCCTGGGGTCTGCCCACGCCCAGATTGCAGCACAGCAACTGAGTGTTAGTATCTGTCCCAAGATGCCCCATGGCAAATCAGTGTCACTTTTGTGCTAAAACCCACAGTGGAGGCGGTCTTTCGGGCTGAGCATTGGAGATGTGCCCACATTTGAAAGTGAAAAAAACTTCAAAGTAGGAGAAAAAGTTTCACCCCAAGGTTCTGCAGCCACCATCACAAGCCACCGCTCTGATGGCCTACCTGTGGCCTTGCTTACCTGGGTTGTCATGGCAATGACCTTGTTCTCAATCAGAGAAACTCACACCCTAAGCACTGACACTGGCACCTCCACTTCCTTTTAGAAATTCTCTCCCCTTGGCCGCCTGGATCATTCCTTTTCAGTCCCTGAGTGTCTTCTCTGCTTCCCCCAATCATCTTGTCCCTGCCCTCCACAGCTCTCCTGGGTTAGTTTCTCCAATCCCTTGCTCTCTTGTGGCTTCCAGATGTGTGTCCTCAGTTCAGACCTCCCCTCCTTCATCCTGTGCACCCCACTTTCCATCGGACATCACCAGCATCCAAAATCTGCCCAACAGTCAACCGACTTGAATATGTCATTATTTCTCAGTATTCGCAGTATCGCCGAAGGCATACTTCCCAGCAATCACACGAGAAGTATAAGCGCCTACATCAGTTCTCTTTCCTTCTTTCTTGAAGGTCTGGCCTGTTCCATGAAGTCTTCTAGTTCCCCCAAATCGTCATGTCTCTCTCTTTTCTAAAACCCTGTAATAAACTTATAAAGTGCCCCTCACTCAAGCATTTAATGACAAAAAAAATGGATTATGTTCCACAATCTTGATGTTCCTGCTGTATATGACTTAAAACTTTTATTTAATGCATCCACACTCAGACTGATTAAACTATGTCTTATGCTTATTTGTAATATAGTTTTTGGGGGGATGTGAATTCTGATTTGCAGAAACTTTGAGCAGCCCTTATGTTTTGACCATTTAGAAGCATGAAGGGCTTAGAGCTTTCTCCAGGAAGAGGCCCCTGCGCATATAACTGGTGACATGAGGGTGGGACTTGGTGGCCTTCTACATATCCTCATGAGAGGTAGCACTTGTCCCCATTGGTCAAGCCCCAGGAAGGGACTCACCCTAATCACATACTGAAGGTACATACTTTCGGCCTCCAGTTACAGGAAACTATTCACGATGTCACCCAACAAAGAGAAAGAAGAATCCAGCAATGATCCATTGGCTCAAAGGCGGTGTCATTGATCAAAATCCGTATTTTATTTTCATTGATTTTTTTTCCATAGATGTTCTGTTTTCAATGGTATTAGCCTCTTCACCTATGTTACTCCCTTTCTACCCTTATTTGCATCCCATTTGCTTCTCATTACTAGTTGTTCAGTTTTAAGCAGTAGTCATTAACCTGACACTCTTTTCTTATACTGGTTTCCTATGGCTGTTGCAGCAACCACCTACTTAGTGGCTTACGGAATGCAAACTTGCAATCCTACAGTCCTTGAGGCCAGAGGTCTGGAAGGGATCTCACTGGGTTAAAATCCAGGTGTCATCAGGCCTGCCTTTCTTAGGATGCTCTGAGCAGCAAGCTGCCTCTCCTGGATTCCAGGGGCTACAATCATCCTAGACACACACGCTCTTGTCCATCTTCAACGCAGCCAATGTCAGGCCACGCCTTTCCCTGATTATATTTCTCTGATTCTCTTTTGTCTTCTCCTTCTGCTTACAAGGATCTTTGTGATTACATTGGGCAACCTAGATAATCCAGAATAATCTCTCCATTTTAAAATCAGTTGACTAGCAACCTTAATTCCATCCATTACTTAAGTTCCCCACCACTGTGTAATAGTGCATATCCACAGGTTCCAGGGTTTAGGATGTGGACATCTTTGAGAAGCCTTTATTCTGCCAACCGTGCTTCTTTTTCACTATGTACAGCTTATGCTATAAATTTCTCAAAGCATTACTTTACCTGCACCACAAAATTTGAAATGCTGTATTTTCATCTCATTCATTTCAAAGTATTTTCTAATGAGCTATTTAAAAGTAGGTTTTTTCATTTTCAAGTCTTGGGGGGGGGACTTCCAGATATCTTTCTGTTATTGATTTCTAGTTTAATTCAACTATAATCAAGAACATATTTTGTAAGATTTCAGTTCATTCAGTTTTATCTTACAATACAGGCTATGGTTTGTCTTAGTGGATGTTTGTATGACCTTGAAGAGAATACATGTTCAGACTCTGCTGGACAAAGTACTTGATAAAAGATAATTAGTTCATATTGATGGGTGATGCTGTTCAATTCTTTTCTACACTTGATTTGCTGTTAATATGGCCCATTAGTTACCAAGAGAGAAGTTCTCAAGGGTTCAACCATGATTGTGGATTTGTTCGTTTATCCTTTCAGCTTTACCAATATTTCTTTATGTATCTTGAAAATCTTTTTTTACTTTTTTATAATTAAATGTATTTGTCTTATGACATCTTTGTTCATTTTTTGACAGCATTTGATTTCTCCCCTCTCGTGTAGCCCCCATAGCCCTCCCTCCACCATCACCCCCATGACCCTTCACCTCAGTTCCTTCTGCTCTTCCCTTCCCTGTTTTGAGCCCTATCTCTCTCCCTCTCCTGTTGTATGCCTCAGATCTATGGTCAGCTTGCAAGGTTTGTCAATGTCCTGACCCTTTGTTTGGATTAAAACTGTTTTTTCAGATTCCTACATATTTAGGGTCATCAAAGCTTCATCACAAGTTGATCTTTTTACCATCATGTAACACTCCTCTTTGTCCTGTTAGTTAACTTACTCTGATTTCTTTGATGTACTGCAGCCATGCCAACTTTCTTCTGATAGTGTCCACGTGTTATATATTTTTCCATCCGTACTTTTAATTTACCTTTACCATCGTATTGAAAGTCGGTTTCTTATGTTCCGTACTTAGGCCAACTGGGCATCACTCCTCTGTGCACCTGTTGCAAATGTATGCCATTCTGTTGCAGAAATGCCTATGAAAGACCTCTTCTCCTACTGTGCTGTTGTACCATCCTCTTAGCAAGTCCTCTGACCCTCAGCTTCCTTCTCTCTGTGTTGTCCTCGCTGTCATCAACCTTCTGTCGCTAACAAAAATAAATTATATTAAAACTTCTGATCATAAACCTGTTATTTCCCTTACTTCCTTCTAATCTTAGAAATGTTTGTATCCCTTTTTAAGCAGAAACTAATGTTCTTGCATCTTTAGTGTTATCTCAAATTGTCTCCCATCACTCTTGTTATTCTTATTTTATATACTTAAATATGTTCAAGCACAAAATTATGTGCAAGCACACTATTCTTATGCACTTATTTAACTATAAAATAAATCCAACATCATGTCTCTACAAACAAACTATAAAACCGACATCACATTGCAATCATGTATTTATGTGAGTGATGGTGCTGATTCATTCTAGCTGAACAACTAATGATAGGGAGAAAATGTGGCCTCAGGTTCAAGTCTACGTTTATTAGTTAGCTTTATTTTTTAATAATACCACCAAGAATCCTTGTTTGACATTACCGATTTATTAAAGAGTAATAAACAACTTGTTCATTCATTCAGGACACCCATATCTCAAAGTTAACCAAAAATATCAGCAAGCAGTCCTTAAATGTCAGTTTCAATGAAATGTCTCTGGATAAATTAATCAAATTGTCTTATTTACTTGAAAATACAATAACCATTATTCCAGTACTTAAATATTCATTCAATTTCTAATGTAATTATCTCTGCAAGGAAAATAAATATTCTGCAAGAGTTACTCCAACATCTATTGCATATAAACCCTTATGATTTGATAAGCAACAAGACACACTACATAGAACATGCATCTACTTCATGAGGACAGCATTGGCAGAGTTCAAGCTCTTTTGACACAGACATGCCATTGCTCCCTCGTCCAATGTGATGAGTGCTCTTACAAAGCTCTGTTCTCCACTCAAACTATGGTGAGACATTCTGTGACCTCACTTTCCCATATATTTCATACCATAGTTACCCTTAACACAAAGGAGTTTAGAACACATTTGACTGTCATGCAAGATAAGTTTGTCCAAGCAAACCCTCCAGAGGACCCAGAACATACATCTGAGGTTTTTTTTTTAATATCACCAATATTGAAAACCAGAAGTTGCTCACCAATTTCAGAGGATAAATCCACAGGTCTCCAGCATGTGAGATGCACAGATTTACAGGACAAACTGTGAACCCCTCTGTGTGGTGCCCATGTCCTCTCAGATCAAGATGGCTCGTCATTACTATTTTCATTTCCTACATCATCCCAAGTGCACACTGACTCTCTCACCAGCCACCAAGTGTTAGTACCTTTGCAAACGCTGTTTGTTTAAATGTCCTTCACCAGCTTTGCCCAAACACATCCCCTGGCCCGTGACACTTTCCTATCTCTGCAGAACTGGTTCTGCTACCCCATGGCCATCTTGCCATCTTGGCATCTGTCCTAGGTATTATGCCAAGCTTGCCACCACAGGTCTTCCTTCTCTGTAGAATACCAGCTATTTCCAAGATGAGGTTGTGTTTTATTCAGTTTTGGTTTTCTCAGTGCCCAGTACAGTTCCCAGAAATGGTAGGAAATATAAAATTAGGATAAATGAAAAAAAATGGATGAAAACATGAACATGCTAGAATTGAACTGCACAAATAGCAAACTGAGGTCTGAATTAGATTTCCCAGAACACTAAGCAGCTTCCTCGATGTATATGAATATCAGCTGCAAAAATGGAAATAGTTGGGCCTCTCTGGTGGTGCAGCTGTTAAGCGCTGTGCTGTGGGGCTGTCGGCAGTGGCGACGCGAGTTCAACGCCCGGCCATGGAGATTCCCACTTGGAACAGCGGCAGACCTCTCCTGCCTTGCCCACTGCTCCCCTCTGCAGTGTGTTTCCGTCAATCTGCCTGTTCTGCTCCCCACTCTGTCTCTGGTGAACCCTCTCGCTGCCCCACGCCTCTGGTCTGTACCCTAGCTTTTATGCAAAAATAAATAAATCTTTTTAAAAAATGGGAATAGTTACACCAAACTTTCCTAATCACAGTGTTGTGGCAAGAGGAAAAATCAACTTGAAATAGTGCAAAAGAATGCATTTTGAAAACAAAATCTAAAGAGTTAGAAAAAAAGTGGAAAACAAAACAAAACACCATGACATAGCCCCACTGAGCCTCCCAAGGGCATTTGCATTTGAGCATCTGGACTGAGATGAACAGTGGAACTTGAAACAATTTTTCACTTTTTTTTCAGACTGATCTAGATCATTTTAAAAGCCCTAATCCATTAATAGCATGGTACTGGTATGCCTCTATACTACTTCATGTTCTATATCTGCACAAAGAATTTTTATTTTAGTTGGTATAATTTTGGGTAAGAAACAAGCATACGCCTAGTGAGAAGGTACTAAGTATATAAAATCTGCTCACAGGGAAAGCAGCGGGACACCCACAGCGTCAAGTGAGAACTTAATCTGTGAAGAAGATGTGGGCCCAGATGCGGCTCTCCTCTCCTCTGAGTATGCTAACTATGCAACTTTGGGCACGTTAATTGATTTCTCTTTCCTTTCTCATTTGTGTCAGACTCATGGGACATTGGAACAACTACATAAGACAATATGAACTGTCTATTTCCATGAGATGATGTGTAAAATACAGAGGGGTAATTTCATTTAATCTCCAGGCACCTGTCTTCCTGAAGAAGATGTTTAGAAGCTGAAAGAAGGAGAAAAACTGGTTTACATGTATGTGCTATGGCTTTGTGACTGTCCACAAGTGAGGCTTTACTCTTGCTAAGTGAAGTAACAAGCTACAGGAAATATTTGAACAAATAGGGAATCACCACCTTCTGTGGTGATGGAGCGGAGAGAAAGGATTGCTAGCATGTGAAAGGGGTACTTTATTAAGAACAGAATTATTTAACAGCTATCTTTACAAAGTTCTATTATTGAATGTGACAACTCTGTCCCTAAACATTTAATGAAAATCTGTGCACATATTCTCAAGCAGCATGTGGGAAACCTGAAGGTGGGCAGTCACTGCCAGGGACAGCTTCTGCTGACAGTCAGAGCTGAGGACTGACACCAAACCTGCTTTTGTTCTTCCCCACAGAATTAACAGTTGACAATTGCCTTCCCTCCCGCCTCTCTAAACCTCTGTTTCCAAGAGATCTCAGTCTTGCTTTGACCACCCACTTCCACAACAAGATGCCCACAGAAGTCACTTTAGCTGGGTGCTATAAGCTTTGGGCCACCTGCAGGACAAACAGGTCTTCCCTGGGATGCTGACTGCTTCCTCTGGCTTCACTTTGATGTGTCAGTGTGCTACTCCCAGGAGAGAAAAGGGGGAGGGAGAGGAGTCCTTTCCTGCTAGCGTGCATCTCTAGTCAGTGCTTTGAGGGCTTTTATTCATTTAGGGGACTAGCCTTGTCAGGGACAGCAGGGCGGGGCTGTCAGGTGTGGTAACTGCTGCTGCTCTTCCAGTCAGGTCCAGTCCAGGATGATGACCCTGCTGGCATGGTTTCTGTGAACCCTGGCTTAGAACAGTCCCTTCCCCTTCAAAGCCCTGCTGTCCGGGGAGGTGTCAGCGCTCCCCGCATCTGCCCTTCAGTCCCACAGCTGGTAGCCTGAGAGCAGCTTTGAGGATCAAAGAAGCTCTGGAATGATACAAAGATTCAGAGATCAAGGAGAGTCACCTGTTCTTTCAAAGGCCTTGAAAGAATGCCCTGTTAGGGAGGCTCAGGGGCCATGCATGTAACCAAGGGGGTTCAGTTGCCAGATGAATGATACAAGCAGCAGATTACATACATGTCCAAGGAGCTGGGGAGACAAGGTCAGGTACCCGAAGTGAACACAGGCATCACTGCGTGCTTGGGAGGCTGCTGAAAAGAACCTAGGGCCTCTGGGGACAGGAAGGGGCTTTGGGGTGGAGAACAATGCCATGGAAATTGCATGGCTTAAGGGCTTTGTTCTGTCATCTCTGGAAAGGCAAGCCTAGCTTGAGGAAACTACAGACAGTGCCCTGGAACAGGCACAGTCTTCACATACCTTTAAAATGGACAAGGAGAATCTTCTGCTTATCTCCAAGTAGCAAGGGGCTCATTAGGGCCAACATCTTTTCAAGCCCTGGTATTGTCTGTTTTTTCTCCCTTAAGCTGTGACTCCTCTTTACAGCGACCTCTGCAATCAGAAAGCCAGGCAACCATGAGTTAATACAAAAGTCAACTCTCTGTGAGTCCCACAAGGGAATATTTGTTTTGTCTTGACCCAGACATATCTGCAGTCACGTCATACTGGTTACAACTTGGCTCCATTACCCCAAGGATCATTCCAATGTCAACTGAACTTAAGACAGTTCCAGGATGGAGATGGAGACAATTCAAAGACCATTAGGGCATCGGACTTCTCTTCATTCCCCTGAAGGCTGCTACACTTGCCTCCTGTGCCTCAGGGGCTGCTGCTGCACCAGCTGCGGAGTTGTTCTCCCAGTACGGAGATGGAACTAAGGGAGAGAAAAGGAATGTGTCTTTCAATGGAATCATCCTTCTCTTGGCCCCTGCAGGCATCAAGAGTAGCTTAAAAAAAAAAAAAAGTGCCTCCCAGAGTACCCAGTCTTGTGTGCTAAATCCAGGCTCTATCCAAGAGAGAAAGAAAACACAGACACAGGGTGGACCCCCTCCCTTTCTTGCCTTTCCTCTAGAGAATTTAGATAATTTCCATTTAGCTGTATAGTTTAGCCATAGGAGACATTTTAACGCATTCATTGGATAACAAGGCGGCGTAAGTAACCGGGATTATCAATCGAAAGGAATACTTTATCTTTTCTAACGTGAATCGGCTGTGGCGTCAAGCCCACACTGATCCAGTGGGTAGGCCGGCATCCACCCCACCTTTGGTTCCAGTCCCGTTCCTTGGGTTGTCTGAACTACACTGTTCAGGTAAATGCGGAGAGAAGCCACGCCCATTTCCTTGTAAAGCAGCAGCACCCTGGGGTGTGCCAGCTAGCAATCTGAGCTGGCCTGCTTCCCAGCGCTCCAACCCTGCTTTTCTCCTGGGTGGATGCCGGCCAACCTCTCTGACTGGTCAACCCTAAAGCACAGTGATCTATGCGTTGCTCCCAGAGCCAGGGCCCTGGTCACAGGGTATAGCTCCTCCTTGAGTGGCTCCTCCACCCCCCTGAGTGGTGAGACAGTCGGCCTGTTCTTTCTCTTCAGGGAAACCCAAGCAGCAGAAACATAAACATCAAATAGATACCAAAAGAGTAATCCTAGCACAGACATGCCCGCTTGATTCCATGGAGCTTCTAAACAGACATTTTGACAATCTACAAATTAATTCCTTTTAAGGAAAGTAAAATTGCTCTTGATTTTTCCAAAAGCAACAACTTGTAAGTGATCCATTCTCAAAATGATCGGTTTCTCACTTGCCCTTTCCCAATTCAGAAAACATACAAGCCTTTCGGGGTCACTCAAGAATTCTCACTCAAGAATCAGAGCTGTGGACCAGAAAATCCCAGGGAAGTTAGGGAAATGGCATTAGCCAACTGCAGATCGTGTGTTTGAAAATAGTAGCGCCTCCTGCAACCCTCCATCGCCCCGTTGCTCAGCTCTTATGATTCCTTAAGGCCAGTTGAGAAGAAGGGCCCAGAGCATCCTGGGAAAATCGCACAGAAGGTAAAGGAAACTGGTCCTTTCTCCCTGGAGGTCCATTCCCAACCAGGCTCACTCTTGTGTCAAGACAGTTGATCCCTGCACCGTTTAAATGCTATGCTGTCTTTATTGCAGGAGATTTTCCACAAAGACCTATATGAGGCATGACTAACCCTAACTAGTTAGTTAGGTAAGTTAGGTCACCTCCCCTTTTAAATATCTGAAACCTTTACATGGCAGCCCCGACATAAAATGGGGTGCCTGACTATCGGTCCTCACCCATGCGCTTAAAAAGGGGCTTATAATAATAAGACATGACTGCAGGCACACACAATAACACTAATAAAAGGTTTATTTACAAAAGGAAGGGGAAAAAGGAAAGAATAAATTGGTGAATGCGTCCTACTAGTTCTGCTGAGGTGGAATCCCAATGGCAAACCAAAACCTGGCAAACAGCCAAGAGACCCCCAAAGCCCACATGTCTGGTTATATATAAAACACGGCTGCTTAATTCCACCCTCAGTTCCCAGCATCCTCTCTTCGGTGACAATGGCATTATGGGATTTGAAGTCCCAGGTGTCTTGGATCTCTCTGGTCTGGGGTGAGGGTGGGATCCATAAAAACCTATCTGTGGAGTTTGTTCAGGCCGTTCTTTCTCCCCCAACAAAACCAAGAGAAGCTTCCTGGATAAACAATTCTCCTCGCATCCAGTTCAAGCAGAGGTGTTGTGCACGTGGCCAGCCGACCCTCAGCTGTTGGTGGCCATGAAGTTGGATGTTCTTTGACTGTGTCCCCACATTAGATGGACATGCTACCCCACAGAGCAGTATTTGAGTCCTCCCGCCCAATTAGAATCTACATGTATAGGGGTCTCATCATTTGCCAAGTGACCTCACCCACATTTTTGTAATGAAAAATACATATTTTTTAATCCTATTTTTATTGTGGATGTCCATTGGTTCTGATAGGTTCTGGTGGGTTAACAGTCACATGGCAGAAGGAAGTCCAGTTACAATGGAGCCTCTGAAATCACAGACAAAGGCACTATCTGAGGCAAAAGCCTCATCCAAGATGAAAGGACATTAATGCTCACTTGTTGACATTTTCGTTTTCAGTTCAAAAGCAAGTGAGTTCACTAAGCAATTGTATTTAATGACTCAGTTGAAGTTTAATTCATTGTTTTTAGCTGAGTGCTTTTCCCACTAAACACAAACTAAACTATCCAATTCCATTTTTCTTAACAGAGAATGAAATCCAACACCACACTTTGTGCTGGAACTAGAAATGTGGGCTGTCCCTCCTCTCCAGGGGGCATTAACAGTCCTGCTCTGACCTTCTGAGAAACTTCTGGCCTCACAGTGTGGACTCCAAGAGCTGCTGTGGATCTGTGCTGGTCTTCAGGAGCAAACCAGGAATCTCCTATAGCAGCTAGGGTGTCCCAGGCTTGCAGCACATCAAGAGAGACCCCAACGAGGTCAGAGCGACCCTTTCCTGCACCTTTGGGGGTATGCTGTTCCGCTCTGCAGACGGAAGGGAAGCAGGACCAGCTGGAGCTTTTATGACAATAAGTTCAGAATCCTCCTACTGCTGTTGTCAAATAAACAGCTTCCTGTTGCCATGGTTTTATCTTTCCTCAGCAAACATCTCGAGGCAGAAGCATGTTCCCCAAAATTCAAGATGATAAAAAAATTGTTAACCCTCAGGCCGGAGGTTTTGCTGCATTACATAGGCCAGTGTTTTCAGGGCTCTTCTGCCTGCAGGGACTCTGCTTGGGCGAGTCTCCCTCCTGCTCTAGTTTCAGTTTGCGTTCCAATGCAAGTGTTTCCCTCTTGTCTGAGATCATGGTCAAAACCAGGATAGAATGTGATATATATACACACACACTCACACTCACACACATGTGTGTGAATTAAGGAGTCCAAAGAATGGTGGATTCTCCATCCTGATAATTCCAAGCATTTCCTCCAGCTTGCAATTGTCCTCCCCGAGGTTTTCAGACCCCCAGGGTGTTCTCTGACAGTCAACACCCATCCACAGGAAGTCTTTCCTGTCATGGCAGGGCACCTCTTTTGTTCATTCATTGACATTCAAGCTGCAAAGGACTGGATGAGGCCTGCCTGCCCAGTGGCTGGAAACACGATGCTCAATAAGAGAATCCCTGCCTCAAAATCCTTTCAGACTAGTAGGAGAGACAACCCCCAACTTGAATGCAGTGTGATGACTGTTGAAAGAAAGGTGGGCTCTAGCAGACAGTCTGATGAGTTACACCAGAAAGCCTCTCTGTGTTACCTGGAGCTGGACCTCTTCTTCCTCCTTCCCATTGCCCTCCACCGTCCCCAGGAAAGTAGACCCCCATCTTCAGGCCATTTGGCATAGAAAGTTAGCTACTCTGTCCTTCTGGCAAAGCTTCACTCTGACTTAGCCTATGAAAGCAGAGAGCAGCAGACTGGTGACTGTCCTGGAGAGCAGGCCCCACGCAGTCCGGGCCCAGCTGGCCTGGCAAAAGGCAAGCGCTGGGTGACATTGCAGGTGAGTCCGGTCCTGTCTGGGGCAGAAGCAATGCTTCGTGCTAAAACCATGGGGCTGAAGGCCTCCTTGGTGGCACAAGGGGTTAAGTTTCTTCACTATGAAGCTATCTACAGCCACTGCAACACGAGTTCGATCCCTGGCCAGGGAGCTTCCCACATGGCGCAGCAGCCCTTTCCTGTCTCGCCTGCTGCTCCCCCTCAGCAGTGTATTTCAGTAGATCTGCCTGTTCTGCTCCCCACTCTGACTCTAGTGACTCCTCTCACCCCCTGCACCTCTGGCCTACACCCCAGTTCTTGTATACATAAATAAATAAATAAATCTTTTTAAAAAATAAAACCATTGGGCTGAGCAGGACTAATCAGCTAGGAAAGGAGGCCAAGTGAGGCCCCACTCCAGCTGCAAAGTTGAAGAGGAGCCAGGACCAACTCATCAGTGAACTGGTTCACCCAGGGGAGAATGGGAAAAGATGAGGCCTCCAGTGGAAGCAGAGGATGAATGCGAATAGACATAAAGAGATGGTAACCAGCCTCCAGGCCCTGTCCCCAAGTCTGGAGATACAGAAGTGAAGAGAGATCCTTGCATCACAGAGGGGTGAGGGCAGGCGGTGGGAAGGCAGGCCATCTTGTTCTCCTGTGGTCGGGGATGAGTGAAAATTTAAAACACTGTGGTGGAAAGTACACAGAGAGCTGAACTGCAGGAGAAAGGCTGCCATGCAAAGATGAGGTGAAAACATTCCAGTGGAGGTGATGCTTGGAGCCAGGGGCACATCCTGGAAACAACCAAAGGAAGTGATGAATGCCGGCTCAGGTATTTCTGGGCCATGCATGGCAGCATCTGGGGTTTTTTTTCCCTAGTATTACACTATCTGTTCACTTATTGAGTAGACTTATTTATTCTTCATTGAATATAACATACAAAGACTGATTCACATTGTCAGTTATGATATGACCCAGAAAGATAGTGGCTTAGCTCACAACCTTTACTCTTCAGTATTAGTGGTTTTGTAATTTTTGTTCTTTCTAAGGCAAATATTATCTTTGCATTCCCCTGTCTCAGCCTTTCTTCCCATGTCCCTTAACTGACACTTTGTGAAGTGAGGAACTGGCCCTGATATCCTTCCCTGGCTCTTTGGCCCTGCCCTCTCCCACCTGTCTTGTTGTCACCACTGGGACCGGAGTAAGTCTTGCATGTGTTGTCCATGAGTCTAACCTTGAAAGCAGAAGAGCCAGCTGATGAGATGACAGTCTCAGTATGGAGCACTAACACCAAGGGGTGGGCAGGGCTGGATTCTTACCCCGAGTGTCTAGCCTATTCATCAGTTGTTAATCACTTGGACTGCTTTCTATTCCCCATGCTTCCTAGGTGCCAATCCATGTTCATCGAGTCTGAGAAGCAGAGACAAACTCCAGATATCAAATTTGGCTTGGTCCATTCTGCAGCCATCCCCTGTGCGTGCAGGTAATCCTGGTGGCTATAATGTGTGTGCAGAGTGCAGCTGTCTGTCTTTCCCATCCAGGTAATTGTGAGCATCTTGGCCACATGGAGCTGCTCAGTAACACAGGGACCAAATTTAAGCAGCCACTAAGCGCCTGAGAGGCTCAGAATCAGCCAGAACTCCAGGACAAAGTCCTCAGGAAGTTGCCGGCTCACTTTCTCCTTGCCAGAGTTGAGAGTTGGGGGTCTCAGCCTTAGGCTATGCTTTGTAGCCACTGTGGGAAGGTTGCTCTCTGTGGATGAATGCCAGCTGCATTTCTGGCAGCTTGGTGACTGGATCAGCTTCAGAATCCTGTGAAAGCTATAGCACTCTGGGGCATTACCTGGGAGTGACCAGGATGCTATGAGGAAGTCCAGATAGCTCACTACCATCTGGTAGTGGGTCCCACATGGGCTGCAGCGCTAGACTGTGCCCACCAAACTCAGGTCAGCGTGGAGTTCTGAAGAGCTTGCACCCTTGGCCTTCTGAAGGGGATTAGGAAGGCCCCCCAACCTCATGCTTTGTTGAGGAGCAGCTCACAAGCAGCTGGAATTCCACAAAACCACAAGATTCAGACAAACGATGGAAAGGCACTATAATTAGGTGCGGAAAGGGATTGCATTCTTTTTGGGCTCCCTGAGCTGGGGAGGAAGGGGAGGGAGATGAAGGGGTGTCTGACAATCTTGAGATGAAAGATGCCTCAATTGTGGGCTGGAGATGAGCATACCATGCTCCCCATAGAGGGCTACTTAGTGCCAGGCGTTGGGGAGGATGTTTGGCCTTTGGGCACCCACAAGAACATACTACCACTACTCTTGCTGCACCCATGATCAGACTGAGTGTGCAAGAGTTTAAGGAGAGTCAGGATTTGAACCCAGGGCCCAGGCTTCCAACCAGCTCCAGACCAGCTCAGAAGAGCTGCCCTCTGATGACCAGTCCACTCACCCCCCCCAGAGTAGCTCACCCAGATGGCTGCTATTTGTTGGAACTCAGACATGGGGTGGAGGGTCCCTCTGGGGCCTGAATAGTCTCTCTCTCCATAGGGCAAATCCACATCAAGGTGGGTTCTCCTCAGAGAACTAGTTGGCGGTGTGAGGACACCAGGGGGAGGACTGCCCTTGAAAAAGGACCGTGGACAGTGGGATGAAGAGCAAATCAGATCTCTGAGATTCCCAGCAGGGTTTCCAGGGCCTGGACTCTGGGATGCCCAAAGAAGTTGGGAAGGAACGCTGCAGATACCTTCACAGCAGACACGCTCCTTCCGGAGTCCGTGTGCTTCAGCCCCACGGCTCCGGCTTCATGGACACCAAGCTTCCCGTTGGATGTGGCATCTCCTTCCGGCCTGTATCTGCTGCCCTTTCTCCAAAGGCACTCAAACTCCTAGCAAATATCAAGCCAGCAACCAGGACTGGAATCCTCACCACCGAACCATTGGTTTCAGAAAGGGGATCTCGAAAGCTTCCTTCCCTTTGTCATGAAGCCATAGCCTCAGCTGCACCACTGGACTCCCCTCGGCCTCTGGCAGGCCTGCATGGAAGCAGCCGCTCTCAAGTCTCCCCCGGACTCCCACATCCGATTGAACAGAGCCCTGCATGACATTTTCAACCTAATACAGTTCTGAGCTCAGAATTTAATCATGTACCAACCACTGCTCGAGCCAGCCGAGGTGACACTAGGCATCCAGGAAGAGACACTGCTGTGATGAATGAGCCCTCTGTTCTACTCACTGTTTAACATGGAAAATGGACGGAGAAATCAGAACACAAGCTTTGTAAGGAACCAGGGTCACCCCAACTGGCATAACAGGAAGGACATGGACTCGAGTGATTGGTGAGGGTCCGTGTCCCTAGGCTGAGTCACAGGTTTGGGTCACTACAGGAGGCAACAGGCACCAGGCCCTTCCACTGTGACTCTGAATGAGTGCCCAGCTCCTATTCAGTCGCCAAGGACTCCTTCCGCAATAAAATGAGTCATTCTTCACAAGGAATGCCACGTGGAGCCCTGTGTGGAACCCCAGAACTGAGATGTGTCTATGACATTTGCCACATTTGTGACACTCCCCTAGGACATACAGGCTTCTTTGGAAGGAGGCTCTGTTCCACAAAGCTGAGAATCCAGTCTCATTAGGCCATGTGCTCCTGGCGTGGATGGCCCTTAGCAAGCCAAGAGAAAAACCTGTTCCTAATAATAAAGTAGAGGGCCTCCCTGGTGGCACGAGGGGTTAAGTCTCAGCACTAAGGAGGTATTGGGAGCCACTGCAGCACGAGTTCAATCCCTGGCCAGGGAGCTGACCCACATGGCACAGCAGACCTCTCCTGTCTCACCTGCTGCTCCCCTTAGCAATGTATTTCAGTCGATACTCCTGTTCTGCTCCCCACTCTGTCTCTGATGAATCCTCTTACCACTGCCTACAACCCAGCTTTTGTATGCATAAATAAATCTTTAATAATAAAGTAGAATTCCATAGGCACACCGATTTCGGTCAGGAAGCCTACTCACTGACACTGGGATAAGGTTAAAGTGCAACTAAAGAAAGTATAATAAACAGTTATTTTAAATAGAGCTGCGGTGATGGAGGAAATCCCCGATGCTGAAGGGAACAGCAAGCTGGGTGTTAGGGCTTGCACTTTATTCCCAGCCACTCTTCCCAGCTGGCACCTTGAGAACAACTCTGTTCACCTGAGTTTTTGCATCTGTAAAATGGGAGGACAAGTACTTTCTCATTGGGTTGCCGTGGGGTTAATGTGATATGCCCTATTTGATGTGCAAGGCCCTAACTGTTCCTCTATCATGGGCTCAACAGAACACACCAAACAGTGAGCTCACCGCGATGTATTTTTGAGGTGTTCACTTGTAAGAACTTGCCTTTGGTTACTTCAAAGCGCAGAGATAGACAGGCTCTAATTCTGCTCGCTGATGTCAGTGCTGTGGCGCTAACGCTGCCTGTCTGCCAGGGCCCGTCTGGCTGCCGCCCGCCGCTGTGCAGCGCCGCTCACTCTCGCGGGCCCGAGCTTGCAGGCCTGGCTACCGATGGTTGGACACGCAGTGTCTGCGCTGCTGTTTCAGTTGCCTATTGCTAACTGGCAGCCCCCAAATGTAACTCACAGCACTGGGACACCGGGCGTAGTATGCGGCCTGGTTAGACACTGTCCCTGTTCTACCTGGGGCCAGCAGGCAGCTCAGCCGAGGGCAGGCTCTACGTGGCCTTGCTCACCTAGGGGCTCTGCCTCTGCTTCTCATGTGCTGTCCCCCTTCTCCAGGTATCCTGTCCCATCAGCAGGGCAGCACCAAGGGGCAAAAATGCAGGCTGCCAACACCACTGTAGGCCAGCCTGGAGCATGCAGGATGTCACCTCCACAGCTCATGCCAGGCTAGCCAGGCAGAGCATGCGGGTAGGTGTCTGAGTGTCTGGGGTGCTGCAGGTGTTCTCAGATATGGTCAGCTTGAGTTGCAGGCCAGAGCCCCTGCAGCCAAGACACAGCTGCCTCTCCCTCAGGCTGCACCGGACTGGACTCAGAAGTAAGGAAAAGGTGAACGAGGTCCCCACGTGGGCTTGGGGCAATACTGTGTGGAAGGGGTGAAGGAGTGCATGCAAAGGAGACCTCAAGATGGCTCCAGAGAGTGCAGAGCAGAACCAGGAAAGAGCAGGAGGGGCTGGGGGGAGGGTGGGTCAGAGGAGTCTCTTTTGCTGGGAAGAATGTCAGGACACGAGTAAAGAGAAGCTGCTCTTGGGAAGAGATCTGGTGGAGGAGCCTGTTCCCTCCCCCCGTCCCCCCAGCACAGGAGGCCCCAGCACACTACCTCCCCCCAGTCTGGCTGACCCCACACCACCCATCCTCTACCAGGGTCCCGGCACCTCCCCCTGATGCCGGCTGTGTGCAGGGAGCTGGCAAGCTGAGTCTGTGGCCTCTGATTACCTCTTCACCACAGCCCTGATGAGACATACTCACCTGCACATACACAAACACTCAGGTACACAGGAATGCACACCCTCACACGTCTACACACCAACACATAGGCAGTGCGGGCAAATACAGTCACATATCATTTAAAGACAGGGTCACTTTCTGAAAAAATGCATCATGTCGTGTTAATGTCATAGAGCATAATCACACAGGCCAGCAGGACCACCTTCGCGTCTGCCGTCCACCACTAAGTGTGCATGCCTGCACCTGCACTGCATGGAGACGCGCAGACCTGATGGGCCAGTCACCAGCTGCAGAGAGGTGGAGCCTCAAACACCCCCACCTGCCCTGTTCTCCATGGTGCTGCTGTTATTTGGACCCGCTAAAGGCATCTAATTGCCCACCATGGAAAAGGATGCAGGCCCCTCTGCTACTCCTGCCCGGTCTTCCATCCCCCTGAGATGAGTCACCCTTGCTGCCATTTCTGGAAAGGATGCCACTTCCCAGGCACCTTACAGGTGTTTCTCACACCTCGTCCCCGCAGAGGGACTGCCAGCAGCATGCCACGCTGGCTGCTCCCTTGACAGCACTCGGCCTTCAGAGCCCTAGTCCCAGGGGCCAGGTGTCACGACCATATTTCGGTCACACTGCTGGTGTCCCCCTCTGCATATGCAACAGCCTCTGCCAGCCTAGGGGTGAACCCCTTCTTCACCAGCACCCCTCTTCCATCAGAATATATCTCCTTGGACTCCTTCCCCACCATCAAAGCAGAAAGGCTGTTACCTAAGCTGTTTTGCTGACTTGCTGGGAATATTTCAAGTCATCCCGGTTGACTCAGGGTGACTAACTGAGATTTAGTGGCATCCTGTCTTGCAGTTCCTGCCAGTCTCAGTTTTGGGGAAAGGGTGCCCAAGTATCCTCCAACTCTCTACCTCGGGGAGCATTTCTGCCAAGAAACCCAAGTTCTTTGCTTGCCCTCTCCAGAACCAAATGCCCAGGTGTCCCGTGTCCACCCTGCGTGCTGGCGGGAGTGTCTGAAAGGTTTCCAGAGCCCTGGGGCCAGGGCACAGCGTGACCACTCCCTTGGGTGCGCAATGCGGCAGGCATAAGTGAGCAATAGGTGAGAATCTCATGTTTTCTTAACCCCCCAAAAAAGGGAAATTTCTTAATGCATTCCTGTTGTGAAATAGGGTCAGGTGCCCCACGTTCTTCACCAGGCCAGTTGCTGTTGTCAAAACACCTACTGAATACAAAGAGTCAAAGTAGTCTTTGCAAAAATCCTCTAAATATTTATTTTGGAGGTATAGATGTGTGTGTGTTTATGTATAGTACGTGTGTTTTGACTAGTATATTAGTGTATGTATATAGTGTATATATTAGTATAGTAGTATATATGTGTGTATATATATATAGAGAGAGAGAGACACTAAACACACACTATATGAAGGAAACACAGTAAGAAAAAAAAATAAAAAATTGAAGGCTCACTTGAAATCCATCTCAACCTGGTTCCTCAAATAAATTAAAAATGCAATTACCATATGATCCAGAAATTCCACTTCTGGTTACACACCCACAGAATTAAAAGCAGGGGTCCGACATCGCTGTACTCCTGTGTTCACAGCAGCGGGCTCACAAGGGCCAGAAGGTGGGGAGGACCCATGTCTGCGGAGGATGAACACAAACATGGTATCTAAAATCAACGGCACTGGGCCTCCCTGGTGGCCAAGGGGTTAAGTCTCAGCTTATGAAGTCATCCGCAGCCACTGCAGCACGAGTTCAATCCCCAGCCAGGGAGCTCCCACATGGTGCAGCAGACCTCTCCTGCCTCGCCCGCTGCTCCCCTCAGCAGTGTATTTCCTTCAATCTGTCTGTTCTGCTCCCCACTCTGTCTCTGGTGAACCCTCTCACCACCACCCACCCCCGGCACGCACACACACACCTCTGGCCTATACCCCAGTTCTTGTATGCATAAATAAATAAATCTCTTTTAAAAAATCAATGGCATCTTATTCCGCCACAAAACAGAAAGAAATTGTGACACCCACAGTGTGGATGAGCCTTGAGAACACTGTGCTGGGTGAAATAAGCCACTCGTAAAGGACAGACACTGGGGATTCCGCCTCTGTCAGACAGGCAGACAAGTCAGATGCTCAGAGACAGGAAGCAGGAGGCTGGTGCCCGGGGCTGGCAGCAGCGAGGAGGAGCTATTGTTTAACGAGGACAGAGTTTCAGTTTGGGATGATGGGAGGTGCTGAGACGACGGCGTGAAGGGGGCTTATTGCCACTGAGCTGAGCCCTTAAAAATGATCAAGATGGTAAATTTCATGTGATGTGTGTCTTGCCACAACTAAAAAAAATTCTCACTTAAGGAAAAACTCCAACTTCATAATGCACCAGGGTAATTTGCTGGCTGTTTGCTGCTGCTGCCGGGCGCTGCTGTTCTCGCTTTGAGTCTGACCACACATGAAACCTCTTGAGGGAAAATGACAGTAATTAGCCTCAGGATCAAAAGAGCAAATCCAAGACTGAGTTCTGGTATTTCCAGTTTAGCCATAGGCGCTTGGATTTTCTAACAGCCTGCACCAAGGAATGCAACCGCAGATAAGTACATGAACCATGAAGCAGAAGTCATAGATACCAACCCCATTCAGCAGCATGAATCACCCCAGTCCAAAAGGGGGAACGACCCATGTGGCCATCAGCAAGTGAGCGGGTGAACACAGGCCGCTTCTCCATACTACCGAGTCGACTCGGCTGGAGAAGCACCCACACGGCTGCCGCGTGCATGGCCTCGGGGCCATTATGCTCAGTGAAAAAGCCAGATATAAAGGCCACATTTTAGGATTCCAGTTATGTGAAGTGTCTGAAAGAGGCAGATCCAGAGAGACACAATACAGATTAGAGGTTGCCTGCGGCTGGGGAAGGACAAGGGGTGTGCCCTGGGGTGACAAATTCTCTAAAGCTGGACAGTGATAAAGTTTGCACAACTCTGCAAATCCGTCCTGTCCCACCTTCCCCCTCTGGCTTCCCTCCTTCCACCTGTCTGCTCCCGCTGCCTATAATGTCCCTCCCATTGTCCTCTTGTGACTTTCCGCACCAATGTCATTGTCCTTCCCCATCAGGCCCCCCAACCCCCACAGCAATGACAAAGCCCTCCCCCCCACCGCTTACCCCAGCAGAGCTCTCTCAGATTGGCAGCTCACTTCATTCTTAATACTTGTGTAGGGTGAATGGAAGTTACCAGGTTTTTTCTGCCCTCCCACCATTAGCATCAATGATCGATACCTGTGGTCTTACACACACGTGCCTGATGTCAGCACCTGGAGTGTGGCGTGGGCATGCGTGAGTGGGCGCGCCTGAGCCGAGACTGAGCACATAAGGGTGGTGTCACAGAGGACTGGCGTGACAGAGGACTGGCGCGGCAGAGGACCATGTGGCAGAGGGCAACAGAGACAGGAGAGGGGACCATCAGAGAACGCCAGAGAGCCCAGGAAGCGTAAAGATTCCCTGCGCCAGCCTCCTGGCCCCCAGGCCCCCCTGCCTGCTCTGCCTCTGGTTGTCTCACTACAATGGTGTAGAAACATCACTTTAAAAGCCTGAAAAAGCCCCTGAGGGCTTCAGGACTCTCCTTTACCCTTCACCCAAATCAGTAGAAAACTTGCTCCATGCCTTGCTGGCCCTACATCTTATCAAATTATATTATTTGTTGTGTTATTACTTCTTCCAACAAGTCTTCTGCACAGTCTCTCTCACCAGGGAGGACGCAGTTATGTCTCCATGGTGTCCACTGTAGGGACAAAGGTGTTGTGACTGTCTGCCTGGCTCTGGACACGCAGCCGGTGTTCAGTGTTGCTGGATAAATGCACAGGCCTGAGACCTACTGGTGCAGGTGGGAGTGGATGAGCACAGAGAAACATCGTGCTCCTGGGTTAATTTTAAACACCAATTCAGGGCCTTGGCATGGACTTGTATGGGAAGGCGTCCCTCTGCGAAATCAAGTGTTGTCGTGTGTGCTTCTGGGAGCAGTCGTGAGAGACATAGGGCCTTCCGTGCAGGCATCTCAGCAGCCTCCGTGCACACCTGGCCCTTCACAAATACAAGCATGCACTTCATTCAGCGTCGCTGACAATCGCTGACAATGTGCTCAAACGCTGTCTCGCCTGACACCGAAGAAGGGCAAAGGGAGGCTGAAAGAGGGCGCACCCACAAACAGGTAGCTCTCTATTTCAGATTGCCCCTTCCACAGGATAGATATTCTTCATATGCAAGACTTTTATTTAAAGAGCATGTTGTGCTCACTTATTAAAAACTAGAAAGGAAAAGACAGCCTATGAAATGTGCTTCCCAAGGGCACGGGAGTGTGATCCCGGGGACACACTCCTCCAAGCCTCCCTATGCTCACTGTGCTGGAGAAGGGGAGCACTTGGACAAAAGCAAGAGCACCCTAGTAAAGTTATTGTGATGATGACGTGAGAAAAATGAATGAGAAAGGCCCTGTAAAGAGCGGTGCTTGTATCCGAGCAGCTTCTCGGCTGAACCCAAACAGGGGCCACACTGTGGTGGGCGGGGAGGGTCAGGCTTCCAGGCACATTCTCTTGTTGATTGCCCAGCGGGTCGAAGAGATTTCCTGACAAGCACCTGAGGGAAAGAGAGCTACTGAATGAAGAGCCATCCAGCCCCATAACGAGAGGGTGCTCAGGGGACCAGAAGGGTAGAGGCTGTTTCTAGGAACTTTTCTAGAAAAAGAAAAGTTGTTTTGCAGATGAAAACTATCATTTATTTCAAAGAATTTGTTTAATTCTCTGACAATGTTAAATAAAATAGAAATGTGTTTATAACTACCTTTAAACTCTAAAAAACAAATAAACATACACATTTCAAATATTTTCACTGTTTTAACAGAACTCATTATTATCATTGCTGTCTTTCTTGTCTCCTGAAACACTAACCACCACTCTTAAACAATGACTGGTAACTTGTCTAAACACTGACCATATTATTTCTAAATACAGAGTCCAACAGCTACTGCACTCCATGCATTTGGTAGCTTGCTCTGTAAATGCTTTTTAAGACTTAGCACCACAAAACATTTGTTTTTCTCTGTTGAAAACTCCCAAAACTTGCTCTTTGAAGATGTAGATACACACACACACTTATTCATACATGTGAGGCCCCCGTGACAAGGGGACAGTGTGGTGGAAAGAGGCACCTCGCCCTGTCAGTTGAAATTTTGGCTCCAGCCGAGGCGTGTAGGGTGCCCTGGTTCCTGCAGTTTTGTCACTTAGGGGACCTGGGAGGCAGCAATTAGGTTGGAAGCAGGACCAGCCATGGGAACTTGGGCTGGCAGAGACTGGCAGAAAGCAGACAGGATGCTGCCCTGGTCTCTGGATGGCAGAGACTAGCAGAAAGCAGACCAGATGCCACCCTGATGTCAGGGACCAAAAAGTCTAGTGAGAAGACACTCTGTAGCGGTTCAGAGGTCTTAATTCAGCAGAGCAGGGAGGCAGGGCTGAGGGGCCTGCGTGGAGCCTGAGGCCTATAGAATTCCAGAATTAATGTGGTGAACTGTTTTGAACCAGCATCTGACTGACAGGGTCTGCAGATACAGCAGTTGCATATTATTTCTATTTCGTAAGCATAAAGAAAGCTGCTTTGGGAAACAAAAGATTCATTAACCTGGATCTGGGCTGATCCAAAGTCAATACACTACAATATTACCCAACTCCAGATGACCCACCAGCCTGGCAGTTTTGTCCTTGCCTCAGCGATAACAGACCAGTAAGATGAGGTTGCCATTACCCAATCAATAACATCACCGCTCCTGCCCGCCGCCGTCGAAGTCACCTCCGTCCCTGCCCCACCCCAGGACTGGCCCAGTGTTCAGCTCACCACACCCCAGAGGCCACTGCCCAACCATTTCCAGCCTGGAACCTGCACCTCCAAACTATTTTAACTCAGGATTCTCATTGCTTGTTGTCAACATAGAAATATTGGTACATTATAAAACTCAGCGTGCTTAGGGATAAACAAGACCTCGTCTCCTGAGGGACTCCATGGTAATAGAAATATTTATGGTTCCTTGTCCACGATGGGCCACTGTCGCTTTGCTACAGTTTCAGCCCTATCTGTTAGTCCAGTCATTAACTCGCGTAGAAATCATAATCTGAGACACAGCTTTCTGTCCCTTCTCAAATGTCACCACAGCCTCTGGGCACAAGAAGGATAAATAATCATACAGAGACACTCTGAGAACACCGTATTCCCTCTGGCTCTCTCCTTCATTGCTGAACCACCTTTGGTTACCGGCTTTCAAGAGTGGAGAGAGTGATTGTCAGAAAAACAACAGCGGGTGTCACCGAAACGAAGCCTGTATGTTGGCTGCTCAAAAAACTGGAAACCCCAAGAGAGGTGATTAGTGGTAGCAAATGATGGATTCGAGTTTGGGTTCAGGACAGGCAGCAGCCCCAGAGGGACATAAACCAGGATTTTGCAAAGATGGTGCAGGAACTGGGTCGGATTTCAAGGCAAGAGCTCCAGAAATGATCTGGAGGCAGGAAGCATCCCGAGAGGCCTCTGCCCATCCGGGTAAAGGCTGAGAATGCTTTCAGATGAAGTGCCTTCTTCAAGAAACTCTCGAACTGAAGGTGCCAGTTAGGGAGCTTTCTAAGATTTCCCTGCAATTTATTTCATTACGGAGCAAAATAGTTTGGCCTGCAATTGTTGGCCTTTTATTCACTCAACAAGTGTGTCAGTGTTACCGCTCCTCATTCTGCTCATTTTTTCATTATTTGCTGTGTTGGATAAATTACTAATTTTAAGTTAGTAGAAACTCCCTTGGAGGTTCTGTAGCTTCAGGTATGAGAGGCCAGAACCCTTCCTCCATAAAAGGAGAGAGATGGACACCACAGGAAGTCAGGTAGGTTTCTGTCCTTGAACTCCAGCATTTAGTCAGAGCTTGCTTTTGTCCACAGCAGCCCTGTGGGCAGTCTGCCGGCTCTGCTCCTCTCATCCCATCCTTGCCACCCCTCCCCAGACCTGGTCCCCTCTCTGGTGAGGGGGTACTCCATCTTCCCCACTGGTGCCCTATTGTAAGGACAGAAGCCTCCAGTCTAGATTTCCATTGACAGACCTAACTTGATACAATTTCACTAGAAATGAATTTTTAACCATAATTTTGCAGACTGCGTGGGACAGGGAGGACCACACGCAAGAGCTCATCTTTAAAGTGTCCCGGGGTCTCTTGAACTTGGACATGTGGCTTCCTCTAGTCTTTCCTGCAGGGTCGCTTGAGAGTCAGCACAGAGCCTGGCATAACCGGCCGTCGCTGAGCTCTCTAGACTGCACCACACGATAGCTGTGCTGTGAATTTCCCGGAAGCTCCAGGTTCAATTGTGGGCTGTGGGACACCACTCAGGAAGAAGCTCTCACCTATAAAACCAAGAGTGATTTAATGAGATTTTATGAGACTTTTATTATGAAATTTAATGGATCCAGCTGAGTGCCCTGACTTAGGAATCAGACGACGACGACCCTGCCACACCAAGGGCGCAGCATTCCATGGGTGGTGGTATTATGGGTATGGGTAGGTCTTTCCCTGTACCATCAGCCACCTGTGGCTGAGATGCTTATCTAACCTCCTCTGGCCCCGAGTGTGGCTGACGTGTAGTCGTGTGTCCCTCAACCCCTATTCCTTGGCTCACTCCTCTACATAATTACCAGCCTCCTAAGCGCTAAATGGGACCATTCTGGCAAGCGGAAGTGATGTGCATGGCATTCAAATTTTGGGGGTCCTAGAGGGCCCTCTTCACCCAGATGAAGGCCACCCTCATCTGCCTTCTCCATTTCTGCAGGTATAGCAGAGCCATGCACAGAAGGAGCTTGGATCTCGAGAAAATCCTGTGGCACAGCGTCCCCCCCCCCCCACCAGCCCTTAGCCAGCTCTCAGAGAATGGAGACTCAATCAAGAAATAAGTCGCTTTCCCTGTGGTGTACATCTGGGGCTGTGGGGGTGCCAAGCACACAGGCTGGCCCATCACAACCTCCACCTTCACCTGGAAACCTCAGAAGGCCAGCATGGGGTGAATGACATCACCCAGAGGACTGAGAACTGAATGGCTCTGTGCCACCTGTGTGTGTCATTGTGGGCAAACCATTAAGCATTTCCAGCATCGGGCTGGGTTCCTGTAGCTGGTGTGGTGACCCAGGACCAAAGGTCACGCCAGTAGGACTGCATCCAGGGAGAGCGAGGAGATTCTCAGGCCCGACAGACACACCCTGCGGGCTTGAGCAGAAGCCCCTAGTTCCATGCTGGCCAGTAGAGATGCAGGAGCGTGGGCTCAGACACCTCTGTCCTCTGTTGCGGGCCAGCCTCCCAGACAGCTCCACGTCCGAGCAGGGCCTCCTCGCCGAGCCTGCCGGGCCAAGGTGTAAACCCAAACTTGTTTCAGTTGGCAAAACTCCACCAGCCACCCACACACACCGTCCTTGCCTCACCTGCAGCCCAACCAGCTTCATCTTTAGACAGCAAACCTGGGGAGCGGTTAGCACAGCACGGGCCGGCTTGGGGAAGAAGGGGCAGCGAGGCAGGGGCGGCAGCCAGCAATCCCAGCAGCCCCCTGTGACCTGACATTGTAGGACACAACCCACTGCAAGGGTGAGACTGAACTGACTCCCAGGAGGGTTGTGTGAGGGTGAGTGTCCCTGAACACAGCTGCCTGGGTCCCGGGGTGCAGAGATGAAGTGGCCCCTCTTGCAGCTGAGACCGGCCATTGCAGCACACTGTGATGGGCCACCGGCACGTGCACCTGTGCAGTGGGGGCAAAAAGGAGAAGAGCGCCCCTAAGTCTGCCTGCAGGTTCTTGGGAAGGCGTCTGGGGAAGAGGTGTCTCTTGGTGCCCCGCACACCTGGCCTTGGAGCTACGTGTCGAGTGGAAGCTCAGAGTCCTACTGCTGTGCCAGTGTTCTCTGTAAAAACCACCACAGGAGCCCCCCTGGATGCTCATGGCTGGGGTGGAGCCCCGAGCGTGGGTAAGTGCTCACTACAGCGCAGTGTCCCCCTACCCTGGAGTCGCAGCAGCATAATGTGGAGAGCAAGTGGAAGGGACACTGTGTGATGGCCAAAGTGAGGTCCCAGATGGCACACAGCTTCTTCAGGGCCCTCTGAGAAGTCACTCGGCCGCCAAGCTAGGAGGCGGACTGGGGAGAGGGGGACACAGCATTCAGCCCACACGGAGGGGATCTGGAGACCCCAGCCTGCTGCCAACACCACTGTCAGATTTTGAATCTGCAGCTGTCCATCCCCAGTCCTGAAGCCCCCAGCTGAGGCCCAGACATCATGGAGCAGAGCCAGGCCATCTCCACTGAGGTCTCCAAGTTCCTTACCCTTGGAGGTAAGGACCCCTAATTCCCCAGTTACCCACACAGGGAAGCAGAGGCAGCATCCTCAAGTTTGGAAAGACCCTCTGATCACAAGCCCCACTGGCGGCAGCAGCGCTGTGGACACCGGGCAGACTCAGGCCAGCTTCAAGGGGTAGTGCTGGGAGCCCGCTGAAAGCTGCCAGCTCCCCTTGCAGCTCTGCTCACACTCTGCCATCCCCTGTCCTCGCAGCCATGCCCAGCATGAGACCAACACTCCACGGAGGAGCTCAGAGCCAGCGGCCAGCCACAGTCATGTCCCCGGGCGAGGGCTGACCTCTGGGCCCTCAGTGTCAGCGTGGCCATCCTGGCTGAGCTGGCCCAGTTTCATTAGTGACCCTCTGCTGCCAACCGCCCCTCCCTGTGGCCCACAGACCACCTGGCTGACCGGGAGCAACTGTTTCTGATCTGTCAATAATGGGCTAACATCGGGGGCCCATCCTGCTTCCAGGGCCCACCCTGCACGGCAGCAACCTGTGGCCACCACCTTCACTGAGCAGCACTCAGCCCCAGCCTCCAAGGTCAAGGCCAGGCTATACTCGTGAGTCCATCTTTCTGTGGACCAGGCCTCTCTTTGCCTGTGCCAACCCAGGACAGGGAGAAGAACAAAATCCGTCGACCCAAAATTCAGGGTGTGCTTTTCGGACACTCACTGCTCAAGCCCTGCAGGACAGAGTGGGGAGGAAGCAATGGGGCAATGCCATCCTTCCAGACCCACCTGGCCAATTCCTAGAGAAGAGCGCCCTTTGCCAGCTACTGGAGTGTGTGGAATGGACACTGTTATTTTAATTCAACGGGGTCTTTGCTGATGTTTTGTTTCCTTCCTGCTGTCTGCTTTTTGTTTCCCAGCTTTCCTCTGTCTGCGTCCTTTTCAAAGAGGACCCTTTAATCCTGGAGACTGTGTGGCACTGCTTCTGGGTGTCAACACATGGGGTGTTGAAACACATGGGGAGAGTGTTCACACACGCGTGTGTACAAGTGCATGTATGCACAGATGACTGCTTGTGTGCACACCCCCAGGGACAGAGTACAAGGTGAGGCCTTTGTCAGGTTCTCAAGGGGCCACGACCTCAGAGAGGGCCCACCTCACTGTTGCGGAGTGGTAAGCACCACCCTTGTCTCTGGAGCCATCTTTAAAGCACTTGCTTGTCAGTGGGGAGGGGCAGCCTCCGTCCCCCTCAAGTCAGCTTCCTCTTGTTCTTTCTAGACCTCAGGGGCCGTTAGCCTGGTTCAGTCCAGCCTCGGCAAGGGAGATGGCCAGAAGGAATGGGTCAGCCACTTCAAGCCCCTACGTATGCTGGGGAAAGCAGCTGGACACTGACTGTCCTTCTAGGACATTCAGCAAGAGGTGAAGGAGCAGGCCGTCTCTCCACACCATGCGCCAACACCGGTGCTGGCAAGGCCAGTGCCTGCTCTGTACAGAACACCCCAGGCCCAGCGGAAAGTGGCATAGCAGGCTGACAAGTGCTGGGGTCCCGAAGACAACCAGGGTGCAGGAATTGGCCCCCACACTGGACACTTGAAAACCAAGTTCTCAAACTACAGGTGAGGAAAGACCAGATGTTTTTTGTTCTTTTAATTCCAGCTCATTGCAAACTAATTCTTTGGGGAAATGAGTTATTAGGCCAGCAATCATGAGCTCAAACATCCCCCGCCACTTTGCTCTAAGTGTCCAAATACCCCGATTTCTCTGCATGCTTCTTCCTGGCCCAGGAATGGTGTGCACTCTGCTCCTGTGTGTGCACCAGGCTTTGTGGGACTATGGTGGGGATCACCTACTTCCATCTTCAGGAAGGAAGGGGTTGGGGGATTTGTGCTGCACCTGAAAGACTGAGTCAGTCCCAAACCCGCATTCTGGGGCCTACAAATTGCTGGTCAATTCCAAGAAAAGTCCCAGGCTGTGCAGATGCCAGCTTGGGCAGCTGAAGGGGCCAACACAGCAGATCAACATGACCCAGGATGATACGTGGGCCCTGGGGTGTCTGCTCCAGCAAGGAACCCTTCCCCCAGGCTTGGGGGAGGGGCATGCAGAGGGTGTTTGGAGGAAAAATCGTTGCAGGAGATGGGGAAGGGGAATTCTAGGTCAGTGCATGCAGAGGTCAGCAGGCTTGCTCTGGAAAAGTCCAGAGGTCCCAAGGGTGGTGTGCTGCTTATGCAATACTGGAGAGGCTCTGGAGCATACAGGTGTCCGGGGGTTCTGAATAAGTAGTTGGTGGACCTTCTGCTCCCTCCAGCAAAAGAAGCACCCCGTTCCCAAGCAGCCAGACATCCTGCGTGTCCTTTCTCCTCTGGGGCTAAAGTGCCCTCCTGGGGGCCTGACATGTTAAGTGTCTGCGATTCCTTTTCTCACTCACAGTGGAGAACTCTGAGGGTCTCTACTCAGTGATCAGGGTATTAAGCTAATGCCTTGCCCTCTCATCAAGCAGCCTCTCCCAGTACCCTGGGTCCCCAAGACCCAGACTCAAACAAAACCATCAGGAAAATATAATCCTGTAGTGTTGGGAGCAGGGCAGATGTCTAACTGTGCACTGAAACCTCTCCTCCCTTGGCAGATGCCCCATTATTTGGAGACAGGGAGGAACACTGACAGGTGGGTGCTTATGGAGGACAAGGTGAGGTACCCCACCAGGCATCCTATAGTTCCAGGGCCCTGGGGTTCATTCAAGGCGACTGACATTCCTGTAGGACAAGGATGCACACCCCCCCCCACACCTACCAGACATCACAAGACCCAAGTGTGCCCATGAAAGGAGTCATCCCCTTCACCCACCTCTCCTTCTGAGAGCCAGCCAAACCATTCCACAGGCGTGCAAAGCCCCCTCACCTCCCTCCCCATGAAGTGCCACAAGAGCCAGGCAAATTCCACAGTGATCCCTGAGGCCAAGAGCCACCAAGCCCAGTGGCGCAGAAGCTGGACCAGGCCCACAGGGCCACTAAAAACGACTGTTGGGCCTGTCTTACCCAAAGAGGCCTGGGCTGACATTCCTGTCATAGTTGAAAGAGCTCCAGGGCTGGCTTCCTGCAGCTGCTTTCCACCAGCCTTGGAGCATTCCTCACATCCAAATGAAAGCAGTGCTTTTGCTATAGATAGGAGTGTGGGGGAGACCAGGGGCCACTGCTCTGGAGTGACTGGCACCCCATGTCCCATGGGGAAAGGCTTGGTGTGAACAAACACTCCATCCTCATAAATAACCACTATATCAGCCTGGTGTGAGGTGGGGAAACTGAGCCAGTATTGGTGACCTGTTACCTCTCATTCACACAGGTCCCTGCCTCCTAACCCCTGAACTCACACCTCCACAACTCACGCATCTGCTTGGAAAACAAAAATGATGCGAATAGAAATATTTTCCTCATGGGAGAAGCACATGGTCAGTGTGGTGTCTACCCATCCCACTAAAATGCATCCCCTTGTTGCCAGGTGGTTCAGTCTCAGTCAGGGAACCCCAAAAAACTGATGCCAGGCAAAACTGTCAGGTATCGAGGAACCCCAAACTGTTGAATGGAAAAAAAAAACCATGTTGCTCATTCTAAGGGTCCACGCCACCCAGGCACATAAAGGCAAAGAAAGCAGACTCTTGGCATACTCAGAGATTTTTAACTGGTGAGAAGTTCAAAGGACAGAGAGAGAAAGAGAGAGAAGAGAAAGGAATCCAAATAAAAGACTCCCGATGAAACGCCAAAATCAACCATCCCCTCGTGGGCAAAGCAGGCTGGGCCCAGGGCAGGGCAGCTGAGCCCAGTAACAAAGCTGCCAGGACAAAGAGTCCAAGACACACACCGGCAGGAGTCACAGCAGGGGGCTAGGCAGTTCCCGCAGAGCCGGGGAGGGTCAGAGTGTACCGTCCAAGCTGAGTCCACCGGAAGGCCAGCGTGACCGCTGCTGTTATAGCTGAGCAGCCCAACTGCCAGGGTGCTAGAGCTGAGAGCAAGGGCCAAGAGCAGCCTCCCCACAGGAACTTTACACCAGTAAATATCAGCCTCACTCTCCTCCTCCTTGCAGACCCCCAATCAGGAAGTCTAGTTCACGGTATGCTGGAATTTATAATCCAAGGCATCTGAGATGTGGTTGGCCTGGAAGTAGGGGTGGGGGAAATGGGGCCCTTTCCCATAACAATAGCAAAGCTCTCCCTCCTGCCACTGCGGATGCTTGGCTGCTGCCCCAGGGCACACGATGCCTTCCTGGGCTGCATCCCAGGCCATACAGGGTCTGCCTTCTTCACAGACACCCACTCCTGAAGCACCAGGCGACCAGGCCGGCAGGCAGCAAGGTGTACGGCCTGAGGCTCCCGTGCTCTCCGGAAGCTAGATCTCACGCGGATGCCCCTGCCAGTGTTCCTGGGCCTGGCGCAGGCCCCAGATCTTCAGAAGAACACAAGGTGATCCAAGTCCTGGCTTTAGGAGGTGAATGAGTCTTCCCACAGGCCCTGCCTGAACTCCCCACTCTTCCATCCAATCTGTGCCCAGTGAGGTGGGTTAATCCGGAGCCATGAGTTGTGGGGTGAGCGGTGATCCATAGCCAGAGCTGGGCCTTGTGTCCCCAGCTGTCTCACACCCTCCCACACACTCCACAGCTGAATCCTGAGCAGCCACTGTGTAAGAAGCCCTGGGCAATGACAGAGAAGGAAAGAACAGAGCCCACACCCTGCCTCCCAAGGGCCAGAGCAGAGAAGGAGGCAAACCTACAACCACCTTTTGCCCTCCAGAGTCCCAAGCCCCAGTGCCACGAGAGATGCCCCACGCTCCTGTGCCAGGGTCCGGGGCAGGGCCCTCTGCAGCCAGGCGAGGCTCAGGTCAGCCAGCCTAACCCCTGGGCCTGGCTCCCGAGCCTCCGGACATGGAGCCACAGAGGCCATTAAGCAGGAACTGGTTGCAGGCTCGGGGCAGGAGAGGAGCTATCTACAAACAGGGGTGTCCTGAGCCCGAAGACCAGGATGCAGTCAGGAGCCCTGCCAGGCCCTCCTTTCCAGGACCCCAAAATTATCCTGTCGCTTGGAGCTATTGTAAACATGATGAAGCGAAGGAATCTCTCTGAAGTTTGTGCCGGGCCTAGCCATGGAAAGGGGCTCCAGCCAAGACTTCTTCACGGGGCAATCACAATGGAGTCTTCAGGCATCTGGCTCTTTGCAGTTTGAATGGATTTTGCTGTACTGGAGGCTGTGAGGAGGCCAGGCCACGCAGCCTGGGGCGGGGTCTGCAGCAGAGGGGAGGCTGGGGCCTGGGGGCTGCAGACACCCCCTCACACCCTGTATCAGGCCAGGGCACACCTGAGCACTGCACTTTGATGTGTGTCTGCAGACAGGCCCTCAGCTCAGTGAGACTGTTAGAAGTGACTCTAACTTTGCCTTTTATCAGAGACCAGAGGAAGGAGTTGAAAGCCAGGAGTCTGGGGTTTTCAAAAGAACCTGCAAGACTAGGGAGGGAAAGAAAAACAGCCTCAAGCCTTGAAAGGCAGCAAACAAATGTCTAAAGTCTCCCAGGCCTGGAGGCTGGCATTTCCCGCCTGTGATGTGGGGGGCTCCTCCGGAAAGCTGCTGGGTTAGCAACTTGGAGCTGACAGCTCTGGGGCATTCCCTGTGGGGTTTGAACTGTGGTTTCATTTGGATCCTATTAGAAACCTAATTATAAAACTAGAGGGGCAGGTGCTCTCACATAGCCTGGAATCACCACCAGGCGAGCCTCCACCCTGGGCCTCCACTCACAGGACCCTTCAGCTGAGGGAAGAAGACTCCACATGGATAAAAGTGAATGTGAAGGCAGAAAGTCAGCCCAAGGTCTCCTCACAACCGAGGGTCCCCAGCAGGTGGGACCTGGCTATCCCCCCTCTCTCGGTCTCTCAGATAGAAGCTCCCCAGGCCTCAAGGGCAGCTCTGTGCTGCTGTGGTTACCTGATTCTTACTGACATTTGCCATGAAGCTGCCTTTCTGCCTGCCTGCCAGGAAAGAGACCCTCTCAGCAGCCACAGGGGCTTAGCAAAGCCCCTGGGTTAGCCACAGGTGCTGAAGCTGCCATGTGTGGGGATGTGCGAGGTGCTGGTGGCGGGTGAGCTGTGGTTTGAGGCACCCCAAGGTCAGGTACCACCAAGCACTGGGGAGATGTAACTCCAACTGTGTCCTTCTCTCAGGGAGCAGTGGCCTCTGGGGGCTGAAGTGGGGGAGTAGGAGGCAGGCAGGGAGACAGTGCCAACCGCCTTGGGGCTCTCCCCTGCTCTGAGCCCCTCTGATGCTTGGGAAGTTCCCTAGGGCTGAGAAGTTCCCTAGGGCTTGTTACTGTCCCTGCTTGACCTGTCTGTCACTCACTTTTTGACAATGGATGGTGACATAGGGAGGATGAGGGACATGGCTTTGGTTACCTGGTGACACTGGTCAATTTGGATTGGTGTTTAACGACACCCACCAAGGCGGGAGGGAAGCATGGTGCTTGCCCATGCCAGGAGGCGCTGGTCACAGGGCAAGCCGCGACGGGCACAACAGGACAAAGGGCGTATTTTATACAAAAGTGAAGTGAGGCAGCCCGAGCACCACAGGAGACACCGTGACATCTGTGACGGCATTCGCTGTGTCTCGGCCTCATCGTCCCCTCTGGGTAGAGGGAGGTCTCCAATCACCAATCACAAGGGCTCAGAGCAGGGGAGAGCCCCAAGGCAGTTGGCACTGTCTCCCTGCCTGCCTCCTGCTCCCCCACTTCAGCCCCCAGAGGCCACGGCTCCCTGAGGGAAGGACACAGTTGGAGTTGCATCTCCCAGCGCTTGGTGGTACCTGACCTTGGGGTGCCTCAAACCACAGCTCACCCGCCACCAGGGCCATCAAACCACATTGTACTTGCAAGGAGCACACCCAAAGGAACATGGGGCTCCCAGGGAAAATGGCCAGACTAACTTGAAGGCGGAAATAAAGCAGAGAAATCACAGGAGTTAATGGACCCTTTGGAAATGCTGTGGGAGCGAGAACCGCCGCAGTCATCAGGAAAGCTGCCAGCAGCGGGTCTCCGGAATCTGGAAGATAGCAGCGTGCCCTGGGGGCCCAGTAGCCAGACAGGGTCCTCAGAGGGGCCCATAGAGAGCAGCAGTAAGGCAGTAGTAGTAAGGCAGGCCCCCACCACAGATGCCACCCATGGTCTCTGGAAAGACACCCTGTGGCACATGACCCTGCATCTCCCGACCTCCCTGGCGGCACCTGCAGTCCCACAGCATACTGGGCCCAAGATCTACCTTCTTAGGAGGCTGCGCTGGCAGGGGAGGCTTGAGGGACAATCCCAGGAAACTGAGGACATGTCCATTGCCCATTCTGCTCTGTTCAGACCTGACCCACTTCCCCATCAAAGGCCCCTCAGTCCTTTGATGTTGGTGAGAGAGCCCTGTGGCTGCCTGAAGGGGACGGAGTTTCCACATTGACAGCGCTCAAGCATCCCCTGGCCAAAATGCTGTTCCAAGACAGGGGGGCTGGGTTGGTCCCCGAGGCTCTGCATTCTAACTGGATATACTGATGATACAGTTCCAGGGAGCCGCCTGATGGTCTCCCCAGTCTGGGGCTAGTGGCACAGATTAAAAAGAAAAAAAAGTTCTCTGTAGCACCTGTGGAAACCCCTTGTTGTTCCATTGCGGTACTTCTACGCCATGGCCCAGAAAGCACTAACGCAGGTCACCTGTGTCCACAGCAGGTGCCTATTACCTTCCCTGAACCCTCAGCACATTAATGACACTGCATTGTCAGAAGCCAGAGTAGTAACTGTCACCAGCTCTTCTGAGGAAAAAAAAAGTCACGCAGATGATTTTTATCATCAGATTTTTCATTATACTCTTTCAGGCATTTTTTTCTTAAGAGCCAACGCTCACTCGCAACAATTTGTGTGATAACCATCTGCCCGATTGAAGGGCATAGCCACGACCGTGGGTCCCATTCTGTCTGCACAGGCAGCAGGCGATTGCTTACCATGCTGGGCACAGGTCAGCCGGAAGCCCACCCCCTCACCCAGTCTGCACCCCACCGCCACCAGAGACACTTGTGTGAACTTTTCAGGCAGCTCAGATAAGAAAGGATGTGGTCGCTGCTTTGGAGATTATCGAGGAAAACAAACTAAATGAAAAGTAAACACTCAGGCTATTTCCTCGAAAAAGCTCTCCTCAGCGTGGGCAGGCGCCCAGATCATCCTGCAACCCCAAACCTTCTGGTTTTCTGTCCCTGCCATTTCTTCATGCCCTTAGTAGTCACCTAAAAGGAACTTTTTGCCTTTCCCAGAGCTTGCCACCAAGAGCAGGAAACAGAGAGAAGAAGAGCTCTCATACTCAGAGAACTCGAACTCTGCCAAGGAACAGCGCTCCTGACCTCGTCCCAGGCTGACCAGGTCCCCGGGGTCAATCACCTGGGCTGGCATTGTGCAGCAAGTCAGGAATATGGGTCGCCCAGCCATCCGGTTCATGTTTATGGGGAACCTGCAGGGGGCTAAACACTGCTCATACACCGGGGCTGGTCAGCAAGCAGGATGGAGAGACTGTTCTCGGGGAGCTACCCATGGGCTATGGGTGGGTGTGAGGGAGGCACATGCTACAGGCTTCAAAGGACCAGGAAGCAGAAGGGATGTGTGAGGGAAGGCAGGGCCACCACACGTCCCCACGGCTTGTCAGCACACCACCCAGAAGGATGCCCAGGGATCCACGCGGAGCCTAGAGGTTCTCCTGAGCAGGACCCTACCCCAGCGAGGGTAAGACGGGTGCGAGCTTGTGAGGCCAAGGGGACAGAAGTGTGAGTCCTCAGGGTCGGGGTGGGGGGGCGTCTATCGGCTCAGGCCATACCAACAAGCACCATAGACCAGAGAGCAAATGTCCCCATTGCTGGTGGCTGGGAGTCTGGCCGCAGGACCAACAGGTTGGTACCAGTGAGGACTGTCCTCTAGCTTGTACATGGCTTGTACATGATTCTCAGCCCACACTTTCTTGTGGCGTGATCATGTGGGAGAGAGAGCCCCTGTCTCCTTTTATAATGAGGGCACCAGTCCTGTCACCAGAGCACCACTTCATAACCTAATCCATCTCACTAAGTCCAGCTCCTAATCCCATTGTACCGAAGGTTAGGGCTTCAACTTGGGATTTAGAGGGGATGGGAGCATAATTCCATCCAGAGCAGGAAGAAACTTAGCATTTAGGATCAGATGTCCCCAGAGCAAACTGGGAGAGTGGAAGTAATTGGGGTGTCCAGAAGACCTGGCAGAGACTTGCAGCCCTGTTCCTACAGCCAGGGCTTGTCAGATGGAGTGCAAATGTCTTACACAGGGGACCAGACACATGTTCTTCTTCAGGGAACATGCCAGGGTCCCCAGCAGATAAATGGTGGGACCATAAGCTAAGTGTAAACAGGTTATAGGAAAACCCCAGAAGTGGGGGAAGGGACCACAGCTCCTCCAGCCTTAAGGGCAAATAAGGGGCTGTTAGGACAAGTATGGTGAGGAACCAGTGCCCCCAGGGGAGAGCGGGGGAGCTTGGGCATGGTGGGGCTTGGCAGGAGCTCCATCACAGCACATACCAGTCTCAGAGATGAACCACCTGAAGACTGGTGAGTGGTGACCACAGTGGGTGTGCTCCCAGGGGAGCTAGCCTGCCCCTCTAGGGATCTTCTATCTCTGTCCTCAGCCCTGACCCCACAAATGCAATGCTGCATGCTGGCCAGAACCAGAAGGACAGACCTGGAAGGCGAGACCTGCTCCCAGCAAGAAGACAAAATGAACAGTCTGAAGTATGTCGGCAGTCAAACCCCCATCACTGTGTGCAGATGCAAACTGCTTCTACACTGTGGAGGAGGATTTGATTAGTAAGCAGATATAGGTACATGCACACATATACTAAGGGTTCTGTATCTTTAAACCCAGAGCAATCTTCAAGGGAAAAAAAAAAAACCTGATTTTTTTTCTCATACAAAGTTCAAGTTGAGAAAGACCTTTTGGAATGGAACAGTTGCATAAGTGTGGGATTAGCTGTGCTTGATTATAAATAAAGGAAAGAGAACGAGTAGAGAAAGTCTACTGTATACAACACCTACCCCTACCTCTGCTCTCATCTTTTAGGCTCAGCTAAAGTCCAACTTCTTTGCTTTTTGTTGAATCCTTCCTTGATTTTCTGTCATGCCCATTGCAGCATGGATTCTCAGCCCACACTGCTCTGGCCTGAAGGTATCACCTGCACCCCAACCTTCTGTTTTGATGTCATTATTGTTGGAATCAGGTCAGGCATGTATTAGACTCAGAGTGCCAGCACTCTCTCCACCAGCCACCAGGGAGTTAAGTTCACAGCCACCCTGAACTCTGGGCACTGTTTTCCATGTTTACAGAAGACTGAAACACTGCCCAGGGACACGGACCAAGTCGCATACCCAGGCTTCCATGCATGCAGCCCCCCAAAATCTCCCACCCCAGTGGAGACCACAGACGCTCTGGTGAGTGCAGGGCCTCTGGAGACCCCTGAGACCAGCCTGCCTGCCTACCCCTGGATTGTTCCACAGTTACCTCAGAGGTGGTCCATGTTGAAACCAGGCTTCTTTCCTGGGTCCCTGAACTTGCTGGAATGTTCCCTAGAAAGTGGAGAGCCAGCATCAGTATTTCCACATGCCCCAAGCCCATCTGGGAGTCACCACTACAGCCTTTCCCCAGCCCTATGCTTGGGACCCCAAGACAGGGCCAGGGCTCTGGGAGCACACCTCAGCCCGCTCCCTCCCGTTCTGGGTCTGGAAGGAAATGCCTGATCCCCTGGGGTCTTCAATAATAGCCTCTTAGTTGCCCAAACTAAAGCAGAATAGCCACTAACCCACATATGAGTTGTTTTGTTGTTGTTGTTCTGAGCACAAGCAAAGATTTCGGTACTTTCAATTTCCTACCTCACAAGAATGAACAAACTTATGATCCCAGTATCACGTGTAGAACCCTGGACACACACTGTGGGTTGGATTATTATCAGTGTTGTCTGAGCAGGTTGCCAGACAGAATGACGTCCAAAAACAAAGGTAAGAAAGTCCATCAGCTCTAGGTCCGCATGGCCTCTCCCCACTCAGACCACCTGGTGAGGGGTGACTCACAGTGGGGCTGCTCATCCAGTAGGTGCACCTGCAGGCTCCTTACCTGTCTCATGCCGCCCAAGGAGCTGTCTGCCTCAAAAAAATCCCAAAAAAGAACTAACCAGAGAAAGGGAAACTAAGTAAAGGTGAAAGTGATGGAAGCTTAGAGTAGAAAAATTTAGCATGGAAGGTCTCACAAGGACAAGCACTAAAGGTGGGAGTAGGGTCGATGAATATATCTTAACTAAACCAGTTATAGAAATTTCCAGCAACCTAAGGTGGGGTCAAAAAAGATTATCAGCTAGAGGTGGGGGCAGAAAGGATAACTGATCTTAGAAGACCAACCCAACCTGACCCCAAGGCGGTAGGTTTTACAAAGGAAAAATTCCATCAAAGAACACCCCTTGTCCAGTACAACACAGCTCTTATGTTTTAAGACTGCCTCCATCTTCAAAGACATCTCTTTTTCTTCTTTTTTTTTTCTTTTGTCAATAAACTTGCCATGTGCTGATGAAGGGGATCGTTTGCTGAATTCTTTTTCAGAGGGACCCAGGAACCCCATGCTCCAAACCCCATCATCTGCACCCCAACAAAAGTATTGGCAATTTCTTCTAAATTGCTTTTACTTCAGCCAGTGGAATTAGCAAGTAGGTAGAATGGTTTCCATGAAAATGTCTTCTGGTGTTTCTGATAAATTATATTCTGATGATGACATTTTAATCATATATAATCATCCGTGTCCAAACTAAGATTAGATTAGAGATGTTCTCTTTCATGGAAACTGAAGTTGACGCTGTGGAGGGAACACGGTTTGCTGGTTACCAGAGGTCCCTAGGCCCGTGTGCGGACTGCTCAGCCCCGAGGAGCATCCACTAAGTGACCACATGCACACCTGCCCGCCAGCCCCGCACTGCTTCCTTGTCACCTAGTCACTGGGAAGCTTTGGGGGAATTCTGCTGTGAACCAAAGTGCTTCCCGTCTCTGCACTCGGGCCTGAGGAATGAACAGTGGAAGTGTCTGGGATGTTATCAACTCAGCGTCAGCTGTAGTTCCAAAGGTGGCCATGTTGGATTAAGACCCATTTCCCTGCCACCCAAAACCAGGTCAAATGATAAGAACTTTTAAAGTGTATTTTCTACTAGTTTTTCTATCAGTCTCATTCTCTCGACTCTTACTGAAGGTAATAAACTCAGTTTGCAGTTTTAAGTGATCAGCAAATGCTCTGAAAGGTAATTCATCTAAGTTTAAACCCCACAGACTTACCCCACGTCTCGTCATGTGATTATTCTGTGCAGAAAGGCAAAGGTGTGCAGCTATACTCTTCACAGATGGCAGCCCCCCTCACTCACAGGGGCTGACCTGCCCCGTGCCACGCCCCCTGCACCTCCCTCCTATGGGATTACTTCTAATCCTTGGCCTCCTGGGGCTGTCTGGAGAAGCTTGTGGACACCTTCACTGGTTATGTTCTAAATGAATAAGATGCCTAGGAAACCAATTAGAGTGAACGGGAGCTATAAAAACATTTCTTTTAATTTGGAATGTTCTACATAAAAACACTAGAAGCGATTTGGTGGCCAGTCGTATTGCATCAGCGAGCAGGCGGGCGAGGTGCCAGGGCACCTGCAGCCACTGTCCTCGGGACACTGAATGGACTCTGCACTGGGCTGTCAGAGGCACCCTCGAGACAGAAATGCTCAAGTGCAGCTAGAGGCTCGTAAAAATAAAGATGCGCTGTTTCTTCATGCAGGTTCACAATCCCCAGAATGCTATCCACAGGCTCCTTAAATATCTGTGCCCCCAGGATTAAGAAATCCCTATGTGACCTTTTCAAACTTCAGACCAAGCGACAAGTCTTTGGGAGTTTCACCCAACACCTTTCCATCCGAGGGAAAACCACAAAGCTCCCACCACAATTTAGGCCCCAAAACAAGCACACACATCCTTCCCCACGTCTGTCCTGCCAGTGTCCTGGCAGTGTCCTTCCCCAGGGCCAGCTCATGACCATTAGTCCTGGGAGTCTCTGCGAGTCCCCCTCGCAGAACACGATCTTTCTGCGTGGACCTGGAGAAAGAAAACGTGGACAGAATGGGCTCGAGAGCCAGGGGATGCAAGAAGTCTTTGGAAGGCACTCAACCACTCTGCTTGTTCCAAAAGCTCCAAGGGGTGCAGAATAATCTAGAAAATAAATTCCCATGAAGGGATTCAGGGCTGCACAGTTGCTCGTGCAAAGCACCACAGGTTATTTTCTTGATATTGGAGCCCCTGCTCGCGCGTGACCTGGAGGCCGCACAGACCCCCCGCGGCCTCCTCTTCACATCTGTGGCCTGGGAATGACTAGACCCAGGGGTGTCCAGACCAGCGGTGATGTGGGTTATGAAATGCCCTCAAAGGCAGCCAGGTCCATTCTCTCTCAAAAGCTAAATAGGAATGGAGAAGAAATAATTACAAGCTGCTCTTGCAATGTTTCCATGACCAAACCGGGATTTGTAAATCTCTGAATTGGAGCAGGCCAGCCCAGCCCCCTGAGTCATGCCTAGAGAAGAATTATTTATAGACCAGAATGCTTTGTTTATGCACTTGCCCATTTCCTGGGCCGAGTCCTTCCTCCACCTGCACAGTAAAAGTGGCTCATCAAAACAGCAGAATCATTTCTTCCTTTCCAACTTTCCCTGAAAACACAAAGAAGAGGAAAGGGCGAATACAAAAGATGTTTTAACCAAATGATTCTTTCCTCTCCAACTAAAAACTTATCCAAATGTTGCTTCCTTAAGCCCCAGAAGGAAAAAAAATCAGAAGCCCTTTGTGTCACCCTTAGAGACAAAGTATTGCACTGCACACCGCATTAACACCCCAGGTTTCTCAAAGCTGCCAGGGGATACTCTGGGGCATGTGTGAGAATTTAGAGCCCACCCTGGCCCATCAGCTTAGCCCACCTTCATGTGTTGTGCGTAGCGTGTAATAAAGGACGGCTTCTGCTGCACACATGGGCTTGAAAGTCAGAGGACTGGAAGGTCAAGGGGCCCTCAGGCCCTCAGCTGTACTTACTCTTCTCTCCTGGTCTTCTCTAGGGCAATCGGCACAGGAAAACCCACTGAGCAGCCTCCCGCCCCAGCGAGAGGGTTAGCAAGGAAGAGCCCTCCAGTTCCTCCCTCAAATGGCTGCGATCTCCGTCCATAGAGATGGGCCAGAGGCAGTGAGAGGAGGGAAGAATGGCTGTGAGGGTGCTGAATGGCAGCAGAATTGCCACATGGGGGGCACTCACAGAAGATGCAAAGCAAACTGCGTAGGGGTGGGCCAGGCAGCTGCTCCAAGGGTTTGATGGTGAACTCCGGGAGCACAAGGGGTGAGGCTGAGGGGCACCAAAGTGCAAGAGTGATGTTGGCCAGATAACTGCAGACGGATGAAAGGGGGGCTGGGAATTGTGAGCCTTGATCACCAGGTTTGAGAGATCATTGAACCACTTCACACTTGAAATGAAAGCCACATCCGTGTGTGAAGATGAACTGAGAGAGTTGGTGGGAACAGAGACTAGACTGTGCCATTTTTGTGGAATGAGGTGACATGGTGCCGTCAGCAACCCAGGGCCACAGGTTCCCCACTTGCAGAATGAAAATACATACCATGTAGTCAGGTCCATGGTGGCTGCGTTTGTAGGAACTTAGTTCTTGTTCCCTAAATAATGCAGCATAACAGCTATTTATATATTTATATTGCATTAGGGATTATAATGCAATATAATACCTAATTATTATTTAAAGGTCATTTAAAGTATTTGGGAGGATGTACATATGGCACCATTTTATATAAGGGACTTGAGCATCCAATGGTTTTCTTATCTGGGGGGAATCCTGGAAACAATCCCCTCATTCCATGGATGACTACATTTATATGATAAATAGATAGATTATAAATATAGATACCTGTATGTGTTCTAACAAAAGAGAACCTTGCATGTGAAGATCTTGAACTTGGCCATAAATGAAACAAACTCAAATATTACACTAAGATGAAACAAATTTCCAAAGATCAAAGTGTGTAAAGCACCCGTGTTGGTATTTTCTCAGCTATCAATGCTCTGGTTTATGAATAATTAGAAATATTCTTTGAACCAAACCAGGTTTGGAGCTATGTCACAGGCCAGAGAGCAGAACCACGCCAAGTGGCAAGGCTCGAAGCTGAACAAAGCGCAGGCGGTGAGAACTTCTGCTCTTCGAGGAACTCGAATGGTTCCCGTAAGCCGCCCGGGGGGCGACAGTAGACAAACGCTCTAGTGTTGCCAGAAGAGCAGGTTTGGCGTAAACAGCATCCGGCCTGCTGACACCCCCGAGGCCCCTGACCACAGAGGGCAGTGTGACCACCGCCTCCCACTGCTTAAGCAAACTGTACAAATGCCTGCTGGACGGACAAACAGTCTGGAGGCCTGGGCGCAGCGGCCTTCTCACGACACCGCAGGAAGCAGACGAGGTTGCGGTTTACTAAAATCTAACAACCCCCTGGACTTGAGATTTATTTTTTAAAGACTATCCAGATGCTTTTGCTCCCCTCACTTTTAAACCATATTTAGTGTATCATCTGCGAATGGAAATTCAGTTTGGCTGGCCCTGACAGGGGCTGAGACAGAGTGATTTCCAGAACTTCTGCAGCAGGACACTGGTTAAAATGGTTTCCCACCTCCTCCCTGCATTTTCACATGTACACCCGCATATCCCCCTCCCCCCCACACACCCCTGCATTAGAATTGTCAAGAGGTGGAGCCTAGGGATATGCCTCTTCACAACTAGCCCTGAAGCATGAGAGTCACGCTTCCAGAGCCAGGTGTCCAGTGTTAACTCTGATGGGCCGGGTGCTCCGCACATTAGCCACAAGCCTGGTGATCTGGGAATGTCCACTGTGAGCCTCAACTATGCAGATCTTCAGGACCCTCTTATCTCACTAGACTGTGATTCTTAATGAGAAACTAACGTAGATAATCACGGGGATTCAGGAAGCGAGGAAACCGCCTGCAGCCCGGAGGTCAGGCACCTCCCTCTGGTGAGCTCACGGGGCTGAGGTCCCGCTGGTGAGCTCACGGGGCTGAGCGCCAGTGAGGGCTCTGCAAGCACTATCAGGGATCCTGACAGCCCCAGGCAGCGACACTTGGCCCTGCACTGCCCACCCCTCACCCCCCTACCCCGCAGGACAAAAGCAGAGACTGATAATGGATAATGAGGGTGATGTAATGAAAATTCCCTCAGACAAGACCCCCACACACACCCCCCATGCCCCTGTCTCCATGGTCTCCCCAAGATGCCAGTATTTCTGGAGAGACACAGTCTCCATGTGGGGATGAGTTGACAGCTCCCTGGTGATGGAGGGTGATGGAGGGTGATGGAGGGTGATGGAGGGCCTGAGTCCACTCTCCTTTGCAGACTGCCTGGCAGGGCAGAGGCATGGAAGTTGTGGGGAGCACATCTGATGCCTGGTCTAGGAACTGGCCGGGGGCGGGGTGGGGGGGGTGCTGCAAATCTCCTTTACCCAGGGCACTGCCCAAATAGCTGCAGTATGGAGCAATTCTGCACCCTCTTGCCATTCGAAGGAAACTTCAGCTTCTTCTGGGAGACTCACAGGGCCGTCTTCCCAAAGGGGATTTCGCCCAGGGCTTTCATCTCTCTCCCTCAGGCCCCAGCATCCTGGAGGGATTAGAAATCACGGCCTCTGAGAAACATGTGGACACAATGGTTTCTGAGGTACACCATCTGATGTACCTCAGGTTAGCAACAGGTTCCACATTTATCTTTTTATATTTATTATGATATTGGCAGTTTCCAACAATAATTTGAATAGGACCTCTTTATTATATTGCATTATCCAGTTGCTGGCATTTAGAAACATGATTACATTTTCTAAAAGTGCCTAGAATCCAGCTATGCAATCAAACTATCTTAATTCAATTGATTATCTTAGATTTTTTCACATGTAAAGAATTGAAATTGTGTTTCTTTCTTTTAAAAATTTATATGTCCCCTTTTTTCTCTCTCTGTTTCTGCTAGGATCTCTTAACCATGTTTAATATCTGTATTTATGGGAGATACACAGTATTTTTTCCAACAATAATGAAAATGCTTTCAAAATGTCACTAAAAGTAATATTTATTAGATGTCCATTTTATACACTTTAAAAATTTTTTGATCTTGCTGAGATCAAAATGCAAATGACTTGCATACAACCTCACATAGAGATTTTATACACATAGAGACTGGGTATTGGGGGCCAAGAGTCACTCTAAAGTAAATGGGGTTCTCAATCATTGTGCAAAGTGGTGCATTCTATTGGGGAACCTAAATGTCAGTGTCTTTGAGATATTTTTTCCTAGGTCATTTTCCCCAGTGAAGAGTCCCCAGGCTCTTTTTTGGGGGCTTATAGGATCCTGGACATCCAGCTTCTAGAAACCAAGCAAGCATAGAGACGTTCTCTCCCTGTGCTAGGTGAACCCTCTCCTCTCTCCTACATTGGGTCTGGGGCCCAGAGCCCGCTATTCTATTTCTGCACAAAACAAAGATCTGACACCTGCCAAGTGGAACCAGGTTGAGGGCGGGTGGGGGTCATCCGACCATATTCATAAGAGAAGTTTAAAAAATCATTTTCTGTTGTTCTATCCAATTTTGTTTTTACCTTTGCAGAATTGTATGCAATCCTTTTTCTCCCTTTTTAGTGCACTAAAAAAAATTTAGTCTCTCCCTCTAAGATCACGCAGGTCTACAACACCGTGAGAAGCGTTTCTTAAAGGCATGAACACATTTCCCACATTCATTTCTGGTACATTCAGAACTCTGATTCTTTTTTTCTTTAAAGATTTTTTTATTTATGCATACAAGACCCAGGGTGTAGGACAGAGGTGTGGATGATGAGAGGATTCCCCAGAGACAGAGTGGGGAGCAGAACAGGTGGATCTACTGAAATACACTGCTGAGGGGAGCAGCGGGCGAGACAGGAGAGGTCTGCTGCGCCATGTGGGAAACTTCCTGGCTGGGGATCAAACTCGTGCTGCAGTGGCTGGTGATAGCTTCAGAGTGTTGAAACTTAATTCCTTGCACCCCCAGGGAGGCCTAGAACTCTGATTCTTGATGTAGTTTAATTGACTCTATTTTCTGAGAAAAATCATCTATTGAGATTTCCAGGTTTACCGATATAACAGCAACATAATGACCACTTGTCACCAAACTCTTCATTTCCAGAACCATGTATGTTCTTCTCTTTCCTCTGGAGAAGCTTGCAGACATGCACGTGGTCGTGGTGAGAGAGGCAAGTATTCTCAAGAACCAGAACTGGGGCTACTGGATCTGTCTACTGGGTGTGTGTGTTTTTGTTTTTTTTTTTTAAAGATTTATTTTTTATTTATACATACAAGCTGGGGTACAGGCCAGAGGCATGGGGCGGCGAGAAGGTTCACCAGAGACAAAGTGGGGAGCAGAACAGGCAGATCAGAAACACACTGCTGAGGGGAGCAGCGGGCGAGGCAGGAGAGGTCTGCCACACCATGTGGGACTCTCCCCGGCCGGGCGTCGAACCGGCGTCGCCGCTGCCGACAGCTCCACAGCGCAGCACTTAACCGCTGTGCCACCGGGGAGGCCCTACTGGGTGTGTTTTTTACTCTTTTAATGTTTCCAAAACAACTGCCTTTGAGTTATTGGGTTTTTTTTTTTTCTTGACTTTTCTTTAGGGTTATTTGCAGGTCATTTTCTGGCATGGTTAGTCCTTGATTCAAATTCTTCCGATCATATGTGTTTCTTATTCAATATCTGTAGATCCTGAACTTCCCTTATTTGCCACCCTGACTCCACAGAGTCTTTCTGCTGAACAGTCTCTCCTGTCTGTTCACATCTAAGTACATTGGCTTTAGCTTTTATCTCCTTCCTTATGCAAATTCAACCCTTCGCGAGGAACTTAGCCAGGGCAGCAGTTTCTATTCTGGTTCTTCTCTTACCAAAGTTGGTTTCAATGCAAACCAAGACTCAGAGCAGAGAATAACATGACCACAAAGTTCTGTCAGGATGGAACATGGTCTAGGGGATCCAGCTCTGAGACGCCCCAGGCCCTAGGCAGGCCTGCACCCCTTACTCAATCCCAACCTCAGTTTACAGCTGGGTCAGCACCAGGCAGTCCCAGCAGCCCAGCACAGGCTGAAAGCCCTGAGCAGAAGCCTTGAAGGTAGAGTGGAGGCAGGAGGGCCGGAGAAAGGGCAGCGCCTCTGCTGCACTGCTTCCCAGGCCCAGGGGCAGCCGGCACAGGCTGGAGGGGCCCAGGCCTGTCCCGATAGCCTCCTCACTATCTCAAAGCTCATCAGTGTTATTTGGGGCTGCTGATCCTTTCTACAGCACTGTCCGAAATCTGGTATTCCATAGTATGCTGCAAATGCAAACAATGTGGGATTGATTTAGGAGTCAGACCATATTTTATGGGAAATGCAATCAGACTCTTCTCCCTTCCCCTCCGGTTTATGCACCCTAACACCTCCTAAATGCCACTATTTATGACCTTCTCCTTCATCTCTGCTTTATCATGGCTCTCAGCCTGTGGTCATTCTGTCCTTGACTTTTGCTCTGGAAGGGCTCTTGGTGGTTATCACATGTCTTACTGCCCAGACAGCCCTGTAGGTCTGAAAGCCACCCAGAGCATAACCACTGGACCAAGTTTCCTCCCCCTGCCCCCTCCCTATCCCGTCTGTCTTGCAAATCTGCATGCCTACCACACTTCCCAGCCAGTTCTTCATTATGCTGAGTGTCCATTGGCCCCAGCTGCTGAACAATTTTACACAATTCTGTAGCCACAAGAATTCAGCAGCTTCATATCTGTCTCAATAAACTTGGCTGTCTTAAGTGCTTTCTCACTCGGGTTGCTCCATGAGGATTGCTTAAACTGCCTGGGTCTACCCTGCAGATTTAGCAGACAGTCTAACAATTGCATTTGCATATGCTGGCACTGGGGACCCTTAGACACGACCTGACCGAAGAAACCTGAGACTTCTTTTTGGCAACAGGTGGGAAGAACTATAGCTGTCAGGACACTAGTTAAGTGTAATTTACGGGCCCTATCTGGTGCCACCTGGGCCTCTTAAAAGTGAGGACATCTGACAGCTGCTGCCATCAGTCCCTGTCCAGGTTGCCCTGGCCCTTATCGGGAGGCAGGCCACACACGTGTCTGCCCTGTCCAGAGGGCCATGCCTGGGGCCGAGGCCAGCCAATGCATGACCCTATGCAGGAGTAAAGGAGCCATCAGCACAGACCGTAGCACACAAAATATGCACTGCATTTGCATACCCAGGAGCACAGCAGCACAGTCCACAGACACCAGGAGGTGGAAACAGCCAAGTGTAAATCACTGGGTGAATGGATCCACAAAGATCCCATAAGATGAGAGGAAATTCTGACACCTGCTACAATCAAGCTGGATGAATCTTGAGGACATCAGTCTGCGTGAAACAAGCCAGTCGCAAAAGGGCAATTATTATAGGATTCCACTCGCATGAGGCTTCTGGACTCACCCGTTTCACAGAGACAGAAAGTAGAAGAGTAGGTGCCATGGGATGGCAAAGGGGACGGGGAGTTAGTGTTTAATGAGGACAGAGTTTCAGTCTGGGACGATGGAAAGGCCTGGAGACAGTGGCGCCGACAGCCGCACAGCAGAGTGAGTGTACTTGATGCCACTTGCTATCCACTTGAAAACAGGTAAGATGATAAATTTCAAGTTATGTTTTTTACTACAAAAGAAATAGAAAAATGCATTGCCAATGACATGTATTACATGTGCCTTTAGCAATGCCTGGGCTCATTGGGTCTCAATGATCCTTAAGTACTGCACACCCCCAAAACCCTACCTTAGTAAACACAGGTAGAGACTATAGAATTTGGCACCCATATGACCCTTGGCTGCGAAGTCAAAGTGTCTGTCCTGAACTTGCAGATGGCCGTGGTCCCAGGCGTCAAGTTGGGGTGTCTCATAGGCCCAGTCCAGCCCCCTGTAATGGATCCACATTAGTTCTGGAACAACAAATCACTGAGGTCCATTTCAGGACATAAAGATGAAGTCTTGCAAGGGCTCAAGGCTTCTGAGTGTCTCTAAAAGTTGCAAGACCACAGTGGCACAGCTTAGGCATTGGCTCTCTAAGTCTGAGAATGGTGCCTCCCTCAGGGGCCTCCTTTCCTTAATGAGGTGGGTCAAGCCCCCTGTACCAGTTGGGTGGCCCAGGGCTGTCAGGGACAAGCACCCCAGCGCTGCCTAGAAACACGGGAAATCAGGACACCAGCACGGGCAGCCCTCTTTATCATTGGCGTTGGGGCACTGGCTTCTTGCAGGTATGTTTGGGCAGCAGGCCCAGACCTGTCTTGTTGGCAGGAACCCTCAAGACTCAGGCCCAGATTTGAATGCTAGTCCTAGGACTCTGGGTTAAAAAACACCCCAAAACAGTGTCTGAAACAGCCCCCATTCGCTTTGCCCATGAGTCTGCAGTTTGGCCAGAGCTCAGCAGGGCCAGCCTGGGGTGGTTCTGGAGCCAGAAATGGCCCTGACACTTGGTGCTGGCTGTTGTCTGGGGCCTCTGATACCTCAGCTTCTGCTGTGCCAACTGGGCTTCCGCCCAGCATGGCAGCTGGAACCAAGGACAGGTCCCGAGAGAGAGCCAGGAAGGAGCTGTGTCGCCTCTTCAAACCTAGCCTCGAAGCCACACAGTACCCTGTCCACCTCTAAAGCCAGCCCGCCTCTGGGCGGCAACAGTGCCCCAGAGTTTACAGACAAGTTCTAAGACCACTCTTGGACCATCATTCGTGCTGACTGTGGGCTGCCTTCCTGTCGCTTAGTCTCCTTGCTGTGAGGAAGGCATGGCCAGCATAGGTGAACCTTCTAGCACAGTGCTTCCCCATCAGCAGCTCTTGACTATTGAGCGCGCAACTGTATAGATAAAGGGGTGGGTTGATGATGCTAACTTGTTGCGAAATAGAGCACAGGAAAATTTTGAGAGTCATTCAAGTAAGATACCTATTTAGGGAAAAGGATAAATCTAGAAGCTGTCTCTTACCCCAGTTTAAGGAGTTTCCTGAGCTTCCCTGAAGGCAGATAGAATCGTTTGTTCTTTATGTTGATAGAACTACTGCTAAAAGGGACACCACAGAAGAGCCAGGGAAGAAGTGCTCTAAACTGGAAGAGAGTCCAGAAGCCAGGGAAAGTGGAGGGGAGAGGAGAGGAGAGGTGAGAGGGAGGGAGGAGGAAAAAGAGGAGGGGAGAAGGAGGCTCCATGGATTGCTGCTTGGGAAATGCAGATAGAGACACTGAAAATGCTCAGGAATCACCTTTTTTCAAGTCTCGCATGTTGCGTTCATGATTTTCACACCAGACAACAGCCCCAACGCCCATGAGAATTTGGGGAGCGCCCGACTGTGAGATGCAGCCCTCAATTTACAACCCAGGAATCTAGGTCAGTGTCTAGACCTAGTCTGGGCCAGCACGTCAGCTCAAGCCCCTCTGGCCCTGCCTGTGCTGGCCTCTCAATGGCCAACATGGATTCTCCAAGGCCAGCAGGAGTTTTTCTGGCGATCACCCAGAAATAACAGGCTTTCTGACTGCCGGAATCTGCAGTATGGCCAGCACCCTGGCACTCAGGAAAGACACCTAGAAATAGCGCAGAGCTGTGTTCCAGCACCCAATAAATTTGTGCCCAGGGCCCCAGGAGGTGGCCTCAGAGGAGGCTCAGATTCCACCCCCTGCAGCAGGAGTGCAGCCTTGCACCTCCGGACAGGTGGTCAGGATTACCTGCAGTGGCACTGCCCCGTGACTCACCCCCGTGTCCTGGTATCCCCCACCACTTTGGCTGTAAGCAGGTTTTGGAAGTGAGTCAGCCACTTATATCAAAGTGGGGTGAGCTCACCAGGAGTTGATCAAATCCTTTCTGATTTTGTGTGAAATTCCCAAGTGCATTTCACAAGCATTATCCATGACGACACCCTGGGGCGTTATCCTGCCCTTGGAGGCCTTCCCGAGTCCTGGAGTCCAACCCACCACTTAGGTGGGATCTGGACCAGGTGAGTTGCCAAGGTGATGAACTGTTACTTCCAAGGCTGGCCATAAAAGACTGACTTCTGGGCCTCCCTGGTGGCGCAGTTAAGCACTGCGCTGTGGAGCTGTTGGCAGTGGTGACTTGGGTTCGATGCCCGGCAGGGGAGATTCCCACATGGCTCAGAAGACCTCTCCTGCCTCGCCCACTGCTCCCCTCAGCAGTGTATTTGCATCAGTCTGCCTGGTCTGCTCCCCACTCTGTCTCTGGTGAACCCTCTCACCACCCCATGCCTCTAGCCTGTACCCCAGCTTGTATGCATAAATAAATAAATCTTAAAAAAAAAAAAAAAAGACTGACTTCTGTCTTGCTTGGACCTCTCCCTTTGGCCGGCTTGCTCTGATGATATTGGAGGAGTCCACATGACAGGAAACCAAGAATAGCTCTTGGCCAGCAGCCCACAAGGAGTGGTGTCCTGCCTGGGAGGATGCAGGTCCTCCCACTTTGAGCCTCACATTGCCTGCCCCCAGCCAACACCTTGAGGGGACCCCAGACAGGGGGGAGGGGTAGTTATTCCTGCCCCACCATTCTGTGTGCCCAGAATCCTAAACTATAGACAGTGTGGTAGTCAGTGTTGCCAGTCCAGCCTCTGTGTCTAGGCAGCTAGTTTAGCAGGGATGGTAACTGAAACCCCATTCTCCCCAGGGAACACAGCACTTTATTGGGGAAAAGGGAAGATGGTGGACCAGTGTCGTCGGAGGTCCTCAGGAACCAATGTCACTATGAATCCTTATTTAAATGAGGACCAGGGGCCAACCTGGACTGACCTAGTCAGAATTTGCAGGGGCGCAGTTAGCTCTCATGCTCATAATCTCATTCCCTCATAGCTCCCTACGGAGTTCAGATAGTGTGACCCTTCCCTCCATGCTTCCACCTTGCCTTGTTAGACCCCCAGATCACTGCCACGGTCCCCGTAGATCTGGAGGCTCCATGCATGGGTCCCCCAACAGAGAGGGTCATGTACACTGGCCTCGTGATTAAACTGAACCTGTGGGTCTGGCTCCCCAGCACTAGCGTGTGTGTGTGTGTGTGTGTGTGTGTGTGTGTGTGTGTGTGTAGATACAGGTTTGTTCAACCGTGAAAGCAGAACCTTCCTATGAAAACTTTCTAAGTCAAAATAGCATAATAAAGCATAGAATCAACTACCATTCATTTATAGAAGGAAATTTTTGAGCATTACTAGAGTGCAAAAATAACCTACCAAGTCATACCAAAAATACACATAAAACCTAAAATCTCACTAACACGTAGTGGAAACAAGAATGACATAATAAAGGCTCAACCTACAGGATAGTTCCTGGAGAAGGAGTTTGGCTCTACAGCTCAGGACGCCACTGTCTCTAGAACAACCACTGCAAGACAGAGGCTAAACGTCATTTTCAGGTTTTACCTTGTTTTTTTTTTTTTTTTTTTTTTTTTGTTAAAGCAAAAGGCTTCTTCAGATTTCTTTCGGCTAGTGGAAATGGGTATTAGTATAGGTTGTACAAAAATTGAAGTGGCATGATGTGAACTTTCACAAAGCGGGGGACACCTGTACGTAGGTATGTACACACCTATGTCAGGCTCCAGAAGCAGACATGAAGTGTACGTTCAGGCCATGTGGTATCTTAAAGACGTGCCCCGGGGTGGGGGCGGGGGCAAGAATGCAGAGTCGCAGGAGATGGTGGAGGCTGAGCCGGGGTGTAGATTGAGATGAAACCCCAGCCTCAACCCTCAGTCCTCAGCAGCTTGTCCCTGGGAATCTGTGGAACCTTCAAGCCCCACACCCCTCCCCTCTGAGGCTAGGTGGAAGGGCTAACTGACTTAGGTGCTGACTTAGGTCCTGGGCTACAGGCCACACTCAAGGATAAAATCTGAAGCTGATCAGTCTGTCTACAGAGACAGCAAACATGGCCTCAGCAGCACCAAGGGGGCACTTCCCTGATAAAGATCACAGGGGGGCTATTGGGTGCATGGCATGGTTTGGAGGGCGTGGGCAGCGCCCAGCCTGTGGACTGCGGTGGGGTGAGGACTGTCCTGACCCTGCTCCCAAGGAGAGGGAGAGAGAGTGGCCGGAAAAGGCCAGAAGTCCCCAGGCCGGCTCCCTCCTGGGTTTTGGCCTGCGGCAGTACCAGGACCTCAGCTTCCTGCAATCTGCAAAGTATTGGTGTGATTGCACCATGCAGACCTCAAAGGGGGCCTACAATCTGTTTTAGGAAGCTTTCCAGAGGACACCAGGGTCAGTTGCTGGTTAAGAATTTGTTAGCATACAACACAGGGATACCCAGGGATCCCAAAGAAATGGGGGTACACTGGAACGGGAGAGCCTATCATTACCCGCATGAAGACAGACTCTTAGTGTGAACGATCTTTAATAGTTTAGTGTGCAGAGAGAGAGAAAAGAGATTAGTTTCCCAATAAAACACCCCAAATTACCCATCCCCTCACAGCAAGTGCCCAGCCAAACAGAGTCAGCCCGAAGTCGGGCTACTGAGGCCAGAAAGCTTGCCACAGTCTGAGGCAGCTTCTGTGAGGAAACCACAGGAAAGTGCTGGTGAAAAGGACTGGGCAAGTCTGGGACAAAAGGGGCAAAATCAAAGTATAAACCAAGGTAATGGCTGCCACTGTCAGCCTCCCCACGTGTCTCTCACCCATGTGTCCCTTTCAAGTGTCTCTACATGTCTCCTCCACGAACCTCCTCCTCCCCAGTCAAAGTCAGAGAAGCAAGCGCCCCTCCCGGAGCACAGCCGCCGTCCCTGTCACCAAGCTCCAGCTGGCCCTCCACTCACCCCTCGCGCCCAGCAGCTGGTTCACGGCTGTGTGTCAGTGAGGACAGAAACATGCTACTCCCCCAACAGAGGGTGACCTTAGGAGTGACAAATGAAGAGCAGAGTATTCTGGGTTCCAGCAAACTCCCTGCTGGCCCCAGGCTGCCTCTTCTGCATGCTCCACTCAAGGAGACAAGCTCTGCCAGTGTGAGCCACTGTGGGCTCCTTGCACGGTAGCCGCTCGGCCTGGACCCGACTTACACACGGGGCGGGCTGGTTAGTGCGGATGAAGGGACAGCAAGGGACTGAGCAGAGAGGAAAAGTTTCAAAACAACCATAATTGTTGCATGATACCCCTCCAAGCTTGTTAAAGCCCTACCGCCACCCCAGTACTGTGAATGTGACGAACCTGGAGAGAGGGTCTTTGAAGGTAGTCAGGTTAACATGGGGTACGGAGGTGGGCCCAATCCAATCCGACTGCATCTTTATAAAAGGGGAGATTTGCACACAGCCAGACTCACACCTTGTGGAGATGAAGGCAAAGAAGGGTCACACCTTCGAGCCCAGGAGCAGCAAAGACCACCCCACCCTCCCAGCCGCAGAGGAGCCAGACCGCCTGCACCTTGGCCCGGATGTCCAGCCTCCGAGCTGCGGCTGCATGAAGTTTGGTGTTTAAGACTTGCAGTGTGTGGTGCTTTGTCACGACTGCCCTGGGACACTACCACCAACCAGGGAAGATCACACGTCGAAAAGCAGCAGTGAAGCCTCCAATGAGTGCCACTGGGGGAAAGGGCCAGAGCACAGAGGACACCCACACCCCTCTCACCCAGGCACCTCCCAGTCTGGCCCTCTGGCTCCACAGGAAGAAGTGTGGGGAAATAGACCATCTCCACTGAGGACAACCCGCTTCCAAAAGCTTCCTGCTCTACACTTTCCCCTTGATCTGTCACCCTGACACACTTGAAAGGAAATATCTCCCCATGACATTGAGTCACTGGGTCCGAGCTCAGCACAAAGCTGTTTGCAAGAAATGTTTCATCTCCACTGAGGGCCTCTTTCTCAGAGAAGGAAGTCATTTTTAGCCAAGGATAAATCAACTTGGCACCACGCAAGGTAGTCCAGCACAGTTCCCTGGACAGCCTCTGCAGTCCTGGGCTGGCTCTGCTTTTGATTCCCCCGCAGAGACAGAAGAGCTTGCCTGGCACCACCCACCTTTAGGACCCCGCCAGGCACCCTCTGGCTTCTGATCACTTCCTCCTCCTGCCGTATTGACTTGATGTGCAGGGACCGAAGCCGCATGACACTTGTGGCCCGGCCTGTGCCTGAGCACACTGTACAGCGTGATGGGGCCGAGTGTGCAGCCACAGGGCAGTTGGTCCTTGGTCTGACCGTCCAGTGGCAGGTGGTATTATCTCCCACGCCACCAGCTCTCTTGCAGTGTGGCCCTTCTCATCACCGATCAGGGGTCTCATCTCCTCACTGGAATAGGACCTGGAGTGGCCCCAGTGACTTGTTCAACCAAGAGCTTCCAACTCTTTCCAGATGAGACTGTAAGAGGCCTAGTGGGTACCTGTGACTCTTGCTATGCTCCTCCTTGGGCCAGCACCAGGTTGTGAGAAGCCAAGCCACTCAGAAAGGCTGAATTCGGATGCCCAGCCAAGAGCCCCGGGAGCTCATTGCTCACCGCTGACCTCTTCACCAGAGGTGCGCTGAGGGCCCTACCCAGACAGCTGCGCAGCAGAGTCCTCGGGGGGCCCTGGAGAGCACCCTCTGGTTGCCACTTCTTCAGAGGCCCTGAGCAAGGACTGCTTGGAGAATGATGGGCTCTTCCAAGCCACAAAGCTTTCAGGGGCTTTCTCATGCAGCTATCAAGGAGCAAACAGTGAAGAAGGCAGCCAAGAAGATGGGGATCTGGGTTGGGGGCACAGGAAAGAGGTACCCCTAAAAAGTCAACAAGCGAGCTGAAGAGTGCTGACAGGAAACTGAGTGCACAGGTTGGGGAAGAGGGTGGCACATGGGGCCAGGCAGAGTGGCAGCTGCAGTGGCGAGTGAGCGTGACAGATGGGCCGGGACCGGGGGCCTCGGGGAGGCATTAGTCCACGTGCAGAACTGTCAGCACAAGGGGCGCCTGCATCCATCCAGAGCACCCTCTCGCTGGGCTGTCCCTGGAACAATGGATTGGGCATGGGGAGGTGGGAGAGGAACATGACTGGGGGTGCAGAGTGGGGGAGAAACTGGGGCCACTGCCTCCTCCTGACCAGTAGTGTTAGATCAGGCAGCTCCTGAGCTATCTTTCTCTGGGACAGTCTCTGGGACAGCCTCTGAGTGGGGGAAAGCTCCTGGGTGGAACGACAGTATTAAGTGTGGCACTGCACAGGACCCCAAGCTGCCGGCAGGACAGGACTATGGGGGGCTTCACCAGTCCTTTCCCAGGTCCCATGGCGAAGGTCCTCCTGGGAGGACATATGGGAGCTGTGCTCCCGCAGTGAGCACCCCAAATATTGTGCCAGCTTATTTTAAGGAAAGGAACTGCTCACTGTTGAATATCCCCAGAGGGAAGACAGCACAAAAGTGACTGTCAGTTCGACTCTTCTGCAGTCCTGGCTGCAAACAGTGCAACTGACATCGAAGCCTCAGTGACCTGAGGCATCTTTGTGCATTTCACTCAGAAGAGCTTATTCCTTTAATCCAACGCTTGTCGGCCTCTTTCTGGAATAGAGGCTTGCAGACTTTTCTGTGACTCCAAAGGACATGCATGTTACATGGCAGGGCATGCCCAGACACTTAAGCCCACCCAGGCACAGCACCTCCCAGGCCGTACTCCCCCTGCTCTGCCCTGCTCTTCCACGCACCAAAAAAAACCAAAAATAAAGTGCTGGTCACGGCCATGCAGTCTTCTTAACCAAGTCAAAAATCCTGTTCCTGAAGCCGCATGCACTAGACGGAAGAGAGAGGGAGACCTGCCACCTTCCCCCTGGGTGCCAGCGACCCTGTCCGAGACTCGAGCCCTGATCTGCTGGGTCACAGTCCAGTGGGACAAGGGTCCCACTGCGGACTGCAGGCAGAGTGAGAAGGCGATGTCCTTCCTCCATTGGATGAGCTGTGCGGTCCAACAAGGCAGAGAGGCCCTGCCAGGTTTCCCGAGGACAGGGCCACCACACCCGGGCCCTATTATCCCTCTACTCAAGCCGTGCTCCTCCCAACTTGGCCTGCCATGACTCAGCCCTTCCCGGGGGAACTTTTGCATATGAACAAAAATGAGCATTTCACCAGAAGCCATGCACTTAGAGATCGCAGGGGACACCAAAGACACAGTGCTAATGTGACCATAAGGGCTAGATTTTTCAACCGCATCCTAGATCCGTAGGCAGTGCTCCCACAAAGTCTTCCCCAGGGAGGATTTACAAATGCTTGTCAGCTGAGTTTTCCCGCTTCTTCTTCTGCATTATCTAATGTTCTGTTGTTCCCCAGATCGTTTGCTAAAGAAGCCAAAAACATATGCAAAAAATGACTTTAATTTTAAAATATAGGTTTTATACCTCTGGAATTTTTATTTCATTTGACAAAGAGGGAAACATCTTTTTTGTCACACACACATACATATTAAACCCCTCAAATACTTCTTCCCCAATTGTTTGGTTTGCATCTTTCCTGAAACTGACCTGTTTGCACAATTATTAGTGCAAAGGGGATTTTCAATTTTCTAATGCTTTTTATTTCACTAAATTTATCGTGAACTTTAAAGAATAATGAACTCGAGAATCAAGACAGTAGAGATCATGGGAAAGCTATGAAGATGCATCTACATTGAGCCCAGGCCTTCTCCCACAGAGGAGTAAAATGAAGAGCTGCTTAGTGGACCGGAAGTTTTCCCTGCAGGACCCCGTGGAGGCAGCACCTATGTGAGAAGGTGCAGCGAATTCACGTGGGGGGCTCCTGGGTGGCATGCTGAGAGGCCCGGGCAGACAGTGTCAGGCGCAGCTCCTGGTAGCTCGCGCGACCATGGCACTAGTCTCCTCTTCTAACATAGCAGCTCTTCTGCAGAAGGGAGCTAGAATTGATGTAAAGTCTTTTGACCTGAGGGACCAGGCATGAAACCTGGCTGGGCCCTGTCAAGATCAGAGTTGCCACATTCAACTGCCATTCTTGGAAAGAGTTAGGAATTGTCATGCTCTGCACTCAAATCAAGTTCTTCACAAACCCTTTGGTTCAGAAAGACTAGTCAAACATAAAGTCTCCCAAACAGCCCACTGCTAATAAGACCGGGTTGCTGGAGGGTGCTCCTTCCGAGGTCATCTTCCAGAACCTGTCTCTTCCCTTCCCACAAAGTTCCTCTGAGTCGTGGACACCCATCTTCTTGTCACCTTTCTGATCCTCTCCTCCACCCAAAATGGCAGCACCTACTGCCCATGTTCTGAACTGGTAAATGCTTCTCCCGCCCGAGGTGTTGAAGGACTATGAATTTGGAAAAGCATTGAAGTAGAAAATCATACAAATTAACATTGTTCTATGATTAGAATTTTTATTTTAATTTTCTTTGTATTTCAAAAAGTGATAGATTCACATGTTGCAAAATGCAAAAGACATTCAAGGAGAGGTGGAACATGCAAAGTTTCCTCTGTTATCTAGGTGACCAGGCCCTCAGCCATGAATGTCCTACCTGGCATGTCCCCATGTAGCTACACATATGAATGTACCTAACACGACATTTATGCTGTTCCCAGTGTTTTGCTTTACATAGACAAGGACCTTTTTTGCAAGTCTCCAGAGTAACTAGAGGTGGATTTGCATTTGTTATTCTGATAGAGACAACCAATTGTACTTCTCAGATATTGCACCAATTTAAACTCCTCCCAGCAATGTCTGGGAATATCCAATTTACCCAGCTCAATGTCATCGCAGGTAGTTATCTCTGGAACTTCAGTGTAGTTTAATTCTTAATATCACTCTTTCTTAGAATTTTAATTGAGGTATAATATACATATACTGTAGCATGCACAAAGTGAAAGCACAGAGCAACTAACTCCCTTGCTTCCTTTCAGGGCAACCTCCACCCCCAGTCCCAAGTGACCGTGTCCTAGTCAAGGGGTCAGTTTATGCTCAGCTTCTGTAGACACTGCCAAACAGTTCTCCCACTTCTTTGTTACCAACATATACTCCTGCCAGTAGCATATGCAAGTTCAGTTGTTCCACTCTCATCAACACTTGTAATCATCAGTGTTTCCCATTTTGCCAATTCTGTGGCTGTGTGTGTTCATATCACCTTGCGTTTCCGTGATGACTATGAAGTTAAGCACTTATTCTTGTGTATATGGACATTTGGGTTTCCTTTTGTGGCAAGTGCCTATCTTTCCAGTGAGTCATTTTTTGATTTGTGGGAGCTCTTTATATAGTTTGGATACAAGTCCTCTGTCAGATCTCTCTATGGCAAATATCTTTTCCCATTCTGTGGGGTATCTTTTCTCCTTCTTAATGTTAGTTTTGGAGGAAAAGCGTTTAATCTTACTTGAGTCCTAGTTATCATGCTTTCCTGCTATTTACCTTTTGAGCCCTATTTAAGAAATGTTTATCTACTTCAAAATCATGAAGTTGTTCCTCCATTTTTGCTTAAATATGTATCATTTTTGCCTTGACATTCAAAACTTAAATTCATCTGTAATTAATTGTGAGTACACAGTGGGCTAAGAGTCAGAATAAATTCTTTTCCATATAAATATTTATAGTCTAGAATCACTTAACAACATTTCAATCAATGGTGGATCGCATATGTAACAGCAGCCCCAATGCGCTATAACATGCAACTTAGTGCATAGTACGTGATACATCTAAGATAATCTCACTCTGTGGCATTCAAACAACAATTAAATCACCTAATGACACATGTCTCAAAACAGATGCCCATCATCAAGCAACTCATGACTGCAATTAAATAAGTACCATTTTAGGGATAACATTGTATTACCATTGTATTACCATGTCAATTTTTGCATAAATCTAGCGATTTGCACATCTGTTCTTAACTCTGTTCTGTTGGTTGGCTGGCCTGCCTGTCTTTGCACAGACCCTTTATCCCCTCAGCTTTTTCACAGATATTTCTCTCTAGTGGTGTGAGAGAGAAGCTTTTCTTCTTCTTCACTGTCACCTAGACATTTTGTTTCCCTCTTTGAATTCATTACATGTTAGAATGAGTTTGCCAACTACTACCAGAAAAAGAACATAAAATTGCTTTTTTTAATTGAGGTACCATTGTTTTTTTAAAAATGTCAACATCGGGCCTCCCTGGTGGCGCTGCGGTTGAGCGCTGTGCTGTGGAGCTGTCAGCAGCGCGCGAAGCGAGTTCGACACCCGGCCGGAGAGAATCCCACATGGTGCGGCAGACCTCTCCTGCCTCACCTGCTGCTCCCTTCAGCAGTGTATTTCTGATCTGCCTATTCTGCTTCCCGCTCTGTCTCTGGTGAACCCTCTAGCCGCCCCATGCCTCTGGCCTGTACCCCAGCTTGTATGTATAAACAAATAAATCTTAAAAAAAAAAAAAGTCAACATAGCTCTAATTTGTGTCTTTATTTTCAGTAAGGTGGGCCCTTGCTTCATGCATTTAAAAACTATTTGTATCTAATCAGAACTATTTATTAATATTTTTCACTCCTTTTCTTTTTGGACTATGGACCTTCTGGCTATTGATTTAGAACCAGACTTAGGAAATTCAATCCCTTATCTACAATTTGAGTTGCAAATATTTTCCCAATGTTTCGTTTGTGTTTTAATTTGGCTAATGCTATTTATTGCCATCATTATTTCATTTTAGGCATGTCAATATTTTATGGTTTCTAGGTTTTGTGTGTTTCTTAGAAAGGTCTTCTTGACTCTAAGATTATTACTACAACTATCTAAAAACAAGCATTTGCATTGAGAAGAGAACAGCTCTTAAGTGGAATGGTGGGATTAGGTATGGATAATTTTTCTGAGTCTCCTTTAGAATTCTTATGTGCTGTCACACGTGATATCACAGTAAAGTAGGTATCATGGTCGAAACATGGTATCAGTGCTTCTCAAATGTTCTAGAATGGCATCACTGGCCATGGTATGACACTTCCCTGACCTGAATAAACATAAACCAGAAACCTATACCCACATGGACCACGGAGCTGTTAGCAGTCTTAGCGAAGGGCGACTGTCATCATGCTTTTTCTTGAGTTTGACAAAGAATTCTCCCTCCTAGCAGGTGCCACAGGTAGCTTGCATTGTAGCTTTTTATTATTTTTCACAGTTGGCCCACAAATTGTGTAAGCATCAGGCCTCACCCACTTTTTCTATCCACGAAATATCACGTAGCATCTTGTACTCATCCAAACTCTCAACAGAATCACAGCCTCTCACAGTTTGTCCACCCACAAGGTCATCCCAGAAGCACAATCCCTGCTGCAGTGTGTAACAAAACCAGCAAACGGAAGTCCACAGGAAAATGAAGGCAACTCTAGCCTGGATCTAGTCACCCACAACCTAGGCAACAGCTGAATGGCCATGAGGAGGAGGGGCGCCGTGCATCATGCAGTCTAACCAAAGGCTCTCTTGGTCCTCGCTGCCCACCAGCTCCAGGGGCGGAGCTGAACCTCTAAATTGGCCAAGTGGCAGCCTTGCCTGCAGGAGATGCAGACACGCAGAAATGCCCCTGCTAAAACACACCCGGCAACTGGGCAGCTGCTGCCTCAGTGGGGACCTCAGGGCTTAGCTGTGGTCCAGCTCCATAAGCCCACACCCTGGGGGGCTGTCCCGATGCCGAAGCACCACCCAGGGATAGTAACGTCTGCAGCGTTTTTTCCAAGAAAGGCTGGTCATTTTGCCTGCCTGGGGAAATTACACAGCAGTCCCTGGGCGTCAGTGACTTTAAACAGCTTTGCATTTTCTGCCCCTGACTGCTCACCACATCCCTCTCACCGCTTCCTGCTCCCTCCAACATCACAGAAATGCCTCTTTCATTTCAGCCATGTCTGGAGAAGGAACACAGGAAGAAAACAAGACAGCAAACACTCCCAGGGGTGCCCCCCTCCAACCTTCATATGCAGATTAGCTCGAGGGTCTTTGCAATGATATTCAGGGCTTGCAAGAGTCAGCCTGCAGAATAGTCCAGGCTATAAACCCAGGGCCCAGATCTCTCTGCAAAGAGAAATACACCCAACACCACCTTGAAGATTTAGTAAAGAAACTCAAGATTCTAAGCCTTCTGTATTCCCTTTCAAATGACAGGAAACATTCACATCACTGGAGGAGCCCCCCAAGGAAATGTGGATAATCAGAATAAAATGCCAATGCTAAATACTGTCACTTAGTTCCATATTCATTCATAAATTCCTTCTAAAGGTACCTTTTCCAACCAAGGAGGCAACTCTGTCTTCTAGCCAGATAGATTTTCAAGAAATGTAAACTAAAGAACAAAAACTGTCTTTGTTTATTTAAATACTACAGAGTAATTGTGCCCTCTTGTAAACTGTGCCTTTAAGGGCCAAAACAGGAGCATTTCTAGAACTAGGGATCTTGCACCCTGGCTGTAAATGAAGAACGCCCGGGTGGCTGAGCGGGGAGAAGGAGCCAGAGGTGCACGCACGGAATCCTGTCCGATCCCTAAAGTTCCGGCTAAGAAAGAAAGTGTTGAAAGAATATGTACAAACAGGAGGGAAATGTGAATCATCAGTATGTCCAGCTCTGACTGAAGGAGGGGGACAGGTGTCAGAGGAAGGTCGCTCCCTGTCATGGCCACACAAGGAAAGTGAGCCTGGGGCAGAAGTGGATTCAGAACAGATGATGCTGGAGGCAGCTCAGAAGATAGGTGGTCCCCCAAGCCACTGCATTGAGGGGCACATTGGTCCTGTGGATGGAGAGAAGAGGATAATGGAGTCATTCAAAGCAGATAAAGGGGATGCTATGGAGAGTAGCTGGGATGTGTTCAGCACAGATATTGGGAGGACCTGGGAGGTGGGGGAGGCTGAGAGACACACCCTCGTACACTTGCCCACAGGTGTTCCCAGAACCCAGAACCCATCCCAGGAAAGAGCCAATGTCTCTCCGTAGACACACTGTGTGAGCACTGACCTCCGGTTTTACCAAATTCTACAACCTGCTCTTTGCTGATAAATGACTTCACATCCCACAAGTACAACACTGACCTCATCCAGTCAATGGTCATTATTTGATGACCTGCCAACCTTTCTGCCACACTCTGCTGGGGCTCACAGACAGTGCCTGGAGTCTGCCATGAGGAGATAAAAATCATGAAAATGGCAGTTAGAAGACAATGAGGAAGTCTCCCCACCCCAGTGGGCATCCACAATTCAAAAGTTGGTTTCTCTCTATATCAAGGAGTGTGTCTGTCTGGACTAGGACCCAGCTGCTGGGTGTGTTGTGGAGACAGAGGCGGCATCACCTGGGACCTTTCGAGAAATGCAAACCTCGTGCCCCACCCCCACCTGCTGCGTCAGCACCCTCACTCCAGGGAGATCCCAAGTGACAATAAGGCACGCCCATTTTGTGGAGAAGGAGACGCCCAGCCCCCTGCCTCAGGGGAGAGCGGGACTGGGGCTTTAATCCCAGGTGCCCAGTGTTTCTGAGTCCCTGGCCACTGGACAGCAGCAAGCCCCACTCCTCAAGGGCATTCCCTCCCCTGAACTCCCAGGCCAGCCGCAGCCTCTGACACAGACTGTTCACCAGGGCCGCTTCATGGGGCGCCAGGGAAGCTCCGCTTCCAGAACTCAGCTAGAAGACTCTGAGGGGAAGGAGCCTTGCTGGGATCTCTAAAGCACTCTCTCTACCCACAAGGCTTGCCTCCCTCTCCTCAGCACAGGCCACCACCCACTCAGAGTCCTCCTCACCTCTCCCCCGCCACCTCTCCCCATTTATGCACCACTGATTCACCCATACAGCAGAGTCACCAGCATCTATGCACCGTGGGTTTTCATACCACAAAGTGTGGCAGAGCTCCAGCTCAGCAACCCACTCTGTGCCCTTCTGCATAGGCAGTGGGGACACAGAAGTGACTAATAATGCAAAATGACAACCTGTCCTTGTAGCCACAGGCAGCTGAGCTTGTTACCCTCGGATGCTCCGCTCCGCTGAGATGGAATCTGAGCAAAGAACAGCGAGAGATCACCAGCCAGATTCCCGGTGGCCCAGATCACATTGGATGGTTGGAACGCAGTAAATGTGCCAGAGCCCTTTTGAACTGGACAAAGACCATCTCAAAATAATTTTCTCCAAAATTGGAACCTTAGACCATGACTCCCAAAGGAGTCAGACCCACCTCTGAATCTTCTCACATGCCTCAGTAGCACAGTCCAATGTCCACAAACCAGGCATGATTTTTGACCAGAATGTTAAAATACACTTGGTTATCCTAAAGCACCAAGTGTATAAATTGCAAGCCTCTGATGTCACTCAAACTTTATTAACCTTGACTGAAAGATCCACAGTGAGCTCCACAGTGAGCACTGGCAGCAGGCACAGCTGCTGTGCACTGCCTTCTGGAAACTAAGCAAACCCTAAGTGGGCTCCTCGTCTGTGTGGATTCTGCTCCCCAAGGAAGTAATCCATGGGGCTCCTGCTGTGAGTGGGGAGGGACTATCCAGTCCCTGTGGCACCAGGCATTTCTCTCACTGCCCTACTACAGTCACTAATCCAGGAGGAGAGGACTTTAGGGACACCCTAAAGTGTGTGCATCCATTGGGTGCAGCCATATGTACCCTATGAACTGGCCATATTACCAGTCCTGGTAATAAAAGCCTTTTCCAGTTCATATGGAGGAATAAACACAGTAGCCACTCCTTACTGGATGAATAAAGCAAGTCAGATCTTCTTCTGGACCACATCTGCCTCAGTGGTTCCCAGTGTGTTCCCTGAGCAGCACATCGCTTGGGGCACCTAGAAATGCACATTCCTGGGCTCCCCCAGACCTACTGAGTCAGAATGCCCCAAGCTGAGCTAGAGATCTGAATGTTGACAAACTCCAAATGAGTCTTGCCAAAGACCATGGACATCCATCATCCCACTCTTTCTCCATACGCTTCTGTGACTTGGGTATCTTTTATCCCAGAGGACAGACAGTAACAGTGTTGTACACAATCATGTGCCGTTTCGGTCGATGGCGGACCACATACACAACAGCAATCCCCACACACTATACCATGCAGCCAAGGGGGCAGGAGGTTATCCAGGTTTGTGTATGATGTTCACACAATGATGCAATTTTTATCACATCTCCCCAACTGAACAATACGTGTCTATAGAGGGAGAAAGAGAATTATTATTGGCTCGTGCAATTGTGGGGGCTGAGAAGCAAAGTCTGCAGGATGGGTCAGTAGGCTGGCGACCAGGAGCTTTGATATTCCGGTTGTAGTCCAGAGGTCTTGGGCTGGAAATTTCCCTTTCATTCAGGGTGCTAGTCTTTTCATGCTGTTCAGGCCTTCAACTGACTAGACATGGCCCACCTTACTTTGGGGAAGGCAACCTGCTTTACTCAGTTTACCAACTCAGTTTTTAATTTCTTCCAAAAATACCCCACAGACACACCCAGAATCATGTTTAACCAAATATCTGGGCATCCTGTGGACATTTAAACTTACACTACAGTAGTCTGCATATGCAGACAGTGGGAGAGCAGGGACTGACCCGATACTGGTTGAGGTGGGCTGAAGGCTGTTGCTCATAACAACACCTGGCCCCTTCTTCCAGAACACTGTGGGGGCAAGGAAGCAGAGCTTTGTGGAAAGGGTCAGAGCTGTGTGGCAGCCGAGTTGAACCCCAGTCTTCTCTGCCATGTGCCCGTAGTATGAGCCAATATTCTGGCTCACTCCCTGAGCCCCTTCTTCTCTCTTGTAACTTGGTTCCTGCTGTGCAGCCCAGTGACTGAGCGATGGGGAGCACCCCTCATTTGGTCAGTACCAGCAAGAAGCTAAGCTCCTTTCCCTCTGTTTGCCACAACATTACTCCCTCTGCCCCACTAGAGGTGATGGGCAGCTTGTAGGCCAGAGAGATGTTGAGAACTCACCAGCAGAGTGGCCTGAAGGCAGGAGTCAGCACTGGAGGATCAGGGCATCCCAGCGAGTGACTCACCTAAGTGAGTCTATCACCTAAGTGAGTCAGCAGTGATGGTTTTTCTTCTGAGCTGGGAGAACCCCCATAACACATCATGCAGGACCCTAATGGGACTCAGGTTCAAATGGAACAAAAATGGAGTGAGTTCATTTGCTTAAGTGCCTCATTGCAGTTGGTGATAAATTCAAATTACCATCAGCCAGGTCAAAAAACCTGTCCACAAAGTAACAAATAACAAACGTTTGAGATAGTAAGTCCAAAGACTCTCCTGTCTGTCCTCTTCAATGCTGCCCAGCCCCCAGAACAAGAGGGATCCTGCCTAGAGGCCAGTTTGGAATTTGCCCTTTGTTTGTATAAATTTGCATATCACCTTCCATCCTTGGAAATGCTAAGAACCTTGGAGTAGAAACATGCTTAAAATTATGCTGGGGCTGTGCCTAAGGCATGATGCCTCTGGAGAATCCTAGGAGATCAATTCCCTCCTTGGTAGGAGGGCCAGGGATCCACAGTCCCATTGTCCATGCTCCACTGTACAGTCTGTGGGTAAATCACCCCTCACTCTCTGTGACCACAGCACATGAGTTATGGGCTCTCCCCTCCTTCTCCAGTTTCCTCTGAGGTGAGCTCTCTCATATGTGGGACTCCAAAGAAGGACTGAGCGTTTTATGCAAGAACTCTTCCCACCAGCCAGCACCCCTCTACCCTCAAGAGGATAGGCATTGAATGAGCCCTGCCCACCATGAGCTTCTGCACCTCCAGACCTGCAGACAGACCCACAGAGTCATCCCTACCTGTTCCCCCACAAGAAACCTATCTGCACGTTCCTTCCCACACATACCTCCTGGAGACAGCTCCCTTACCTGGGAAACCAGCACATCCCCAGACCAGTCAGGAAAGACCAAGAAAGAATAGAAGGAATCCTCCAATCCTACTAACTAGCCCCTCTCCACCTCCCAGAACCCACAGGAAAAAGGAAATCTATGCATTGACAGCTATTTCTGAAGGTGAGTTTTCTACCCAAAACTCACACCAAGTCTGCACCAGCTCCTGCTCCTGCAGCCTGACCTTCTACTCCCAGCCTCTCGCGTGTACCTGCCCACGCTCTTGTTCTTCCATGTTGGCCTCACTGGCCCCTGCAAGCTAGGTGGATGAGAGAAGGGTGACATGATGTAACTGGGTGGTCCCCAGGAAAAAGGTCCCCAGGTTCCCTGTCCCACCCAAGGTAGGGTGGAACTGAGCAGGATATAAGAAGCTGGAGACAGAAGACAGGACACACAGAAGAGACAGAACACACAGACAGAAGACAGGAGGAGACGGAAGAAGGATGGAAAGCCAGAAGAGGCCCAAGAAGCAGAGAGACTTGTAAAGAAGCTGCACTGGCCTGGACTGATTGAAATAAATGTGGGTGAGAGATCCATGGGGAAGTTAACGATGGCTGTGTTGATTTTGGTTTTGATTTTGCTCTGTTCCTCTCAGAATTATCTGACTGTTTCTGACCTTTTGGATGGGTCCCTGCTGAATGGTATTTTGGTTCCTCCCAGAATTGTCTGACTGTTTCTGACCCCTATGTGTGGGTCCCTACCAAAATCTGTTCCAGACTTGTGGCAGGCTTTCGAGATTTGCTTTGGGCCAATCACGTTTAGGTGGACTTTTACCCACGAGGAGTTGGATAATATTGGGTGCTTGACTTAGATAATATATTCTTTGTCTTCTCTGTCTTTTCTAGTTGTATTAAAGTCTGGTTTCCACTTAAGGTCCTGTATGTTTTGCATTGATGCGGCGGATGGCAGAACCTATTTAGAACAGGGCAGGATTGGGGGTTCTGGGCTGCCCCTCTCCCTGCCCTGTGACAATGGGAATAAATTACACCTGACTGCTTCTCCAAAGTCCTCTGACCCCCGCCTCTGTCCCTCCCCTTCCACTCATCCCCCCAACTCTCTCTGCACAAGCCCTCATTTTGTCTGCTTCTCCATATATCTCCAAAATTCATTTTGGGGGACTCTCACTTCCTTAATCCTCTCAATAATAAAGTTCAACCAGCTTCATCTTTCCCACCCAAATTTGCCCCATTTCACCATCTTTATTTTACTTATCCTGAAACCTCCTTGACTATTTTTCTAGTTCTTACTCATGTGCTGAGTTGACTGATGAACTCTACCAGACCCCAACTCTAGCAGCTCAGTCTTCTCGTTTCAATGATTGCAGTAGCTGCATCAACAAATAAGCCTCAGGTCAACCTTCTAAAATAAAAGCCTTAATATTCTTAATGATTTCCTTAAGGTCTATTCCCAGGGAGATTACAAGATCAACATGTACAGACATTTTTCAAGCTCCATAATGTAAAATTGCTTTCAGATAACATTCAGCTTAATGTAACTTGAAAGAATATCCTCTGGTCTACTCTGTCATCATTGACATCGTTCAGACTTGCAGGACATACTGAAAGTTAGTCATAGATTTATCTGGGATTGGAGATTTGCCTGAGACAATTATTAATTAATCAGTCTTTAGTCAGTATTGTGTACAGGAATTCTACCTCTATCTTTCCTCCTTGGAATTTCAGTCTAATTTAGACACAAATTTCATTTTATTCTTCAACTTGAGAGTCCCGATGATGTCCATTGGGCCCCAGAATAAATATGCAAGCTCCCTTTACACTGGTCTGCTGGCCACTTCATCCTAAATGTGGCCCATTCTCCTCAAAATGAAGGCTGATAACTAGTAGTCTATGAGTATTATTAATCACATTTTTATTGACGTCTGCATAAGTGCAACTTGACCTTTCAGTGGCCATGAAGATCCTAGCGGGTAGAACCATCTCCTCATCTAGCACTCCTGCACAGAGAGGAGCACATGGTAATATGTAGGTTTCTGTTAATTAGGTGCCGGATGTATTAATATATATTTGATGAACCTCGGTAACTTTCAGAGGAGAATCCAGAAGGATTTGAAAAGTGATGATAAAGGCAGGCCTTGGCACATTCCTCCCATAGTATTTTTATTTGATTGATAGCACCATAAACCAAAGAGAAATTTATGAACTGGGTGAAGCACCAAGAGTGCACATACTCCTTCTCTGGACAGGAAAGTTGTTGAGTCAAACTGCTGCTGAGCAAGAGAAAGGTCGAAACCAGAAAAGTATTTACAGCAACCACAATCTCAGATCAATTTCCCTCAGTTATTAGTTATTTGCACTTTGTGAAATTCTGACCTGAACACTGTCAGGACTCTTTTGGAGGCCTTTGAATTCTCTACAAAAGGCCAAAATATGGAAATGATCTATAAGATCAGCCTAAACTCCCAGCATCTGAATTTTAAACTTTGTCATTTTCTGCTTTCTTCACTGTAGATAATAACATCTAATTTTCTCAAAAAGATAAAAGATTTCTTAGCTTCCCCACAGACATCAGCTGGTCCTAGATATCAGGCACATTTTCCACAACTGCTTTTCATGGCTAACTGTTACAGAGGTCTTTGATACAGCAGGGTTCAGTAGTGGAAAATCTCTGATCTTTCTTTTGAAGTTCTGAAAGAAATTTGCTACTTAGGAATTTAAAGAAATTCTTAAAAATCTTGTGGGGTAAGCGGCCTCCCTGGTGGTACAGCGGTTAGGCGCTGCACTGTGGAGCTGTCGGCAGCAATGAAGCAAGTTCGACGCCTGGCCGTGGAGATTCCTACATGGTGCAGCAGACCTCTCCTGCCTCGCCCGCTGCTCCCCTCAGCAGTGTGTTTCCGTCAATCTGCCTGTTCTGCTCCACACTCTGTCTCTGGTGAACCCTCTCGCCGCCCCATGCCTCTGGCCTGTACCCCAGTTTGTATGCATAAATAAATAAATCTTTAAAAAAAAAATCTTGTGGGGAGGGTGGGTGGGTGGGTGGGTGGATGGATGGATGGATGGATGGATGGATGGATGGGTATGTGGGTGGAGAGTTCAATTGGACAGGCAGATGGATGGGTGATTAAATGGATGGGTGAATGGATAAAAGGATGGATGGAAGAAAGGAGGGATGGGTAGTGGATGGATGAATGGATGAATGGATGGTTGGACAGATGGAAAGGAAAAGAAAACAGAAGGAGGAGGAGAGACCAAAGAGGAAAGGAGAAAAAAGAAAAAAAGGATGGAAATCAGATACGTTGGTAAGGTTTATGGCTAATCTTGGTCTATCTTGGTTCATGGCCTGATGCTAGCCAAAATAGTCTCCATGCAGTCAGCAAAATTTCCCTCCTGATATCAGCACAATAGAGTCAGCCCTAAGCTCAGTTCTTAGAGTTGCTATTTTCAGAACTCATTAGTGGTTTGAATTCACAAATCCTGTGGTTTTACACCTAGCTACAGAGGTCAATATTTATAGTATGCTAACAACACCACACACTCATGGAATTTCTACCAGCCAAATTTCAAATCCCAGATAAATATATGACTAATTTTCAGCACAATCTGCAGGTCCAAACGATACAAACAATGACAAAGGGTAAACCAGTAGGTTTCCAAAGGAAAAATAATTTAACAGAATCTTACTTGAAAACAATTTTACAACACATAGTTTAAAAAATGTTTATACACATGGACCTTGTAATTCCTTCACTGAAATAGACTCTAAGGAAATAATTAGGAATATTAAGATTTATAGTAACAAAAAAAAACCCCTTACCTCAGAATTTGTTTTGATCACATATATTGGAGACAATACAAATATCTAATTATAGGGAAATTATTATATAAATATGGTGCATAAGATAATGGATATGGTACTGTTCCTAAAAACTTTTTTACAAAGAAAGCTGACGTTATTTATAACTGCTTTTATTATAATCTAGCATTTAAAAAAGAAAACATGAAAAATTTATACAGAGTAATTATTTAAGAAAAATTACCACAATGAAATATGAAATATGTCAGTAGTAAGAATCATAATTGGTTCTCTCTTAGTAGAATGGGCAATAATTTTATTTTTCCCTCTATATTTTCCTATATTTTCTACTTTCTTTTAATTTCTAAAAGTTATCTTTTAATTTTTATTTTGACATAATCTCATAAATCATACATAATCTCATAACCAAAAACCAGGGGAGTTTATGATGAAAAGGCAACAGTCTTGCATCATTTCCCAGAGAAAAACCTCTTAACTATTCGGTTTTCAGTCATCTCTGACTGCCTGTGACTCAGTCATCTCTTCTCGCAAGTTCTGCCAATTGGGTTTCTAGTTAAAAAGTGAAGGTGGTCCTCACACTGCCCTCTTTACTCAAATCCTGCTATCGACATCTATTATGTTGGTTATTTTTCGTGCTGCCTTTGAAATCCTCATAGTCTCAAATATCTAGTTTTTACTCATCAGTTCTCAAAAGGAACTGCCGACATCTATGAAAACAACATCAGTCCTGCCTCCCCCTCAATCCCCTTTTTCCCTATTACTTTTTTCATTTGGCATCATCAGAGTGGTTAGCATTTACCAGGTCACTTTCATGACAAACAAGTAACCACTTACTGATTTATCATTTCTAACAAACAAAACCCAGCAGCACCGTCCCTGTAGTGATAACCCTGTCCAGCCTGCCTTGCGGCCCCACCCCAGGGGATGTCCTCCTCACACACGCCCCTGTGAGGACAGGGCTCCCTGCGCTGAGGGCGACAATCTCCCCTTTCTTAGAGATCTTCAAGGCTTCACTTCATGCCACTGTTTCATTTGTTTCATGTCAGCACCACAGATCTCTCAGGGAACTTGTTTTACTTCGTTTTGGGCTACTGCCCTGTGACATTTGCCTGGATTATAGTCTCAGACTGTCGCCAGCTCTGAACCTCAACCCTCTCCAACTGGCTCCTCTTTTCCGACTGGGTCCTCTTCCTGGACACACACCTTTTTCCTGGGGCCTTGTCTTTCAAGGATCCTTCAGCACATTGTTCGACTAAGGGCCCCTTGGAGATGCCGTGCCTGGCAGGAAAGACAGCCTCTCTGCAGAGAGCACGGGGCAGGGCTCCAAGAAGCAGGGCCCCCAGCAGGGAAGGGGCTGGGATCCACAGCCTTGTGCAAAGGGTGACCGCCCTTCCTGGCCAGTGCAGACTCCCAGGCTACCGCCTCCCTGGGTGTCCATGGGCTGTCAATATATACTTGGGAGGCACAGAGAACTGGGACCAAGGGCGTGGAGCCGCGCGTTGCCTCTCTCTGGCCACCTGGGTTGGGCTGAGGCCTCTTGCAGCCCTGCAAGTCAACTTCGCACCCGCCTGCATGACTAGTCATCGGGGTGGTCTCGGGCCTGGCGGTGGTGCCAGTGATGGCGATCAGGTGGTGCTGACATGGTGTCCCCGACCACATGGCCTGCAGTGAAGCAGCAAGCTCTCCCTTGAAGTGGGGCTGGGGGTGCCTCCCAGCCTTCACTACAGCTTTGTCTATCATCAAGGTAATAGCGATGGCCTCTCCAGGTCTTGACCAAGTGAAAAATGAGCCCAAGACAACGAAGTACTCCCATCATGTCATCAGCGCCCAGAGAGCGGCACCGCCATCAGCTCAGTGGGCCTTTTGCAGGGAGGACTGAGAAAAAGTCGCAGCGAGGGAGCACTCTTAGAAAAGCCGCAGCAAGGGAGCACTCTTAGGAGGTATCAGGAGCCCCAGGCGGAACCGCAGTCCCAGGTCCCAGCAAAGGGAAACCAGCAAAGGGAAACCTTTTGCTGGGAAAGGGCTCCCTTTGCTGGAAAGACACATGACCCTGAGGGGTAGGCAAATTGGAATCTCAACCTGCCAACACCAAAGGGGTCTGTCTTCTCCATCTGGGATAAAATCCCAACAGTTGCCTGATCCTTTGAGGGAGGAGAGGAGGTGGTGGCCAGGGTGTGCGGACCCCTGGGGTGTGCTCCCCAGACCTGGCATGGTGGGAAGGGTGTCTGTGTGGCCTTCTGGAAGAGGCTAAGCAGAGCCCCTCCACGTGGATTCGTTGTATGGAAACAGAAGGTAGGGAAGGTAGGAGGAAGATCACGTTTATTACACTGGGGAACATTCCTACGCTCAGGCTGATGTGGGTCTGCGGAGCGCGCACGCGCAGTCCCCATTCCCTGCCGCTCCAGAGCCTGATGTAGCGCACCATGCACACTCTACCTCGGGAGCTGGGAACCCCCTGCCCTGCCCCAGAGTTTAGCCCAGTGCCTGGGTTTCAGGTCCCTAAATCTCCATGCCGTGGGAGAAGCCCCTCAGAGACCCAGGGGAAGTCGTGTCCTGCACACACAGGCCCAAGCCCCTTTGCAGACCCAGCGCTCCTCCAGTGGGCACAAGCCTCGGAAGACAAGAGGTGCACCGTCTAGATCCCATCCACCAGCCCCAGAAGCACTGTCAAGTGACAGGGCACAGACCTCCAGGTTGGAAACAGACAGTCCTCACAGACATTGGGCATCGAGGAGACTCCTCTGTGCGCCCACCAACTCCTCTCTGTGAGCATAGGCAGGCTTGGAGGAGGAGGGGACCACAAAAGCAGAAGCATGTTCAACCCATAATGAAATCCCAGGTCAGGTCAGAATAAAAGACTTATTTTTGGTGCAGGGCAATAATACACAGCACACAATGAAAGCATCTGCACCATGTGCACCTGCACGTGGTGTGGACCGAATGCATCACTGCTGCGACCGAGCCCACAGAGCCATGGTTCTGCACTTGCAGAGGGAGGCCCAGCTCCCACAGAAGGGCACACCCAAGATGCCCCAGGGGCCTGTGGACCCAGAGCCCGTAGAAGGCCTCCAACCTGGGGTATAGAAGAGATCACACAGACAGATTAAATGGGGTCGGTCACCCATTCAAGATGGCTTCACATTCTAGAGTGGTCAGCCTGGCCAGTCCTTGTAAACAGAAGCAGGTGCTCACCCACCACCCTGAAGGGTCCCCTCCCACTCCAGGCTCTCAGCCTGAGCCAAAGCTCCAGACGGAACTTTGAGAACAGAATGTCAGCATTTCACTTTGTCCAGAGGCCCTAAATAGGAGAATATGACCTCAATTAACAGCACAGCAGACCTGCCCCTGGCATTGTCCGGACACCACTCTGTCCCTGCCAAAGGCACAGGCAGGCCGCCGAGGCCCACAAGGGAGCCGGCCCCCAGGAGAGTTCCGTCTCCGGGCTGCCTGGGTCCCGTCCAGTGGCCCTCAGACGCACTGTGCCCAGAGCGAGGCCCATCTCTCCCTGCCCTGATTATGCAACAGCACTAAATGTGTCACATGAGCTAGATTTTTCTTCTTAAAAAGCAAATCCTGCGGGAAACACTGAATGCTATGTTCAAATACTGAAGTGCCAGGAAAATGACTTGTCTCTCCCAAAGAGCTGCTCTCTCTCTTTTTTCCAGTTATTAAGAACTGACACTTTTAAAAAATCTCAGCTTCTGAGAAATTAGTTAAATGTTAACTCCAACTTCCACTTTATCTCAGGTTCCTGATTATCTTCACTTCTTTCCCCCACTCTCTTACTAAAGTTTGACTGATTTCCTTGATTTTATTTTGACTGGTGTGACTGCCAAGCCACCTGCAATCCCTTCTAAGCAGGGGCAAAATGAAAAGCAAACAAGCAAAGAGGCCCTTGTGAGAGCAAGCACAGGCCCCAGCATCCGAGGGGGCCTCGCTGAGAGCCAGAGCGGGAAGCGGCAGGAGCAGCAGTCCGGGCCGTCACGTTCACGTGTCGATGGCCCTCAGGGAGGTGCCTGGTTTCTGAGCCGGGGTAGGAAGGATAACAGCAGGGAGTAGCAGGTGTTTGAGCCATCTAATGCTGTGTACAAATCACCCCAAAATTTGGTGTCTTAACCGCAATCCTTTCTGATTTCTCATGTTTCCAGGAAGGGTTCAGCTTGGCCGCTCTGGTATAAAAACCTTAGCAGGTGGTGGCAGGAGCTGCTGGGAGCTGGTGGGGGTCCCAGCCTCTGTCCTCAGCCCTCCCCCGTCCCACTGTGCCGGTGCTAATGTGCCATTGTGCTTCCCCCTAATGTGGCAGTCACAGGTGGCAGGACTTCCTAGCTGTGGCTCAGGGATCCAGGGAGCATGGGTCCTCTAGGTGGGCCCCAGGTTCAAAAGGAACCTCACTGCTTCCATACCCTGGATGGCTGGGGTGCTGCCGAACAGACTGCCACAGCTCAAGACCGCTACCCTCACACCTTGGCAGGCAAAGGCCTGCCAACCGCACCGGAGCAGAAAGGCAGAGCTAACACATGAGGCGGATGTCCTCTCTGGTGTCCAGGGGGCATCTGCTGCTCACCAGAGCTACCTCTAATGGGGAGGCAGTGCTGCAGAAGAAAAAGGGCCACACAGACACCCTCCCAGCACCCCCAGTCCCTCGCCCAGGAGTCACACATAAGCCAGGCTGCTGGCTGGAGTCTCAGTGCCAGGAAAGAAAGAAGCTGCCTGCCGGGCATGCTGCTCCTGTCTCTGCCAAGAGAACGTTTAGCTTTTGCTTTCCTGGGAACAATGGGGAATGAGCGTCTAATTAGCCCCTGGCTCAGAGGCTAAGAGGACAGCACAGGGCGTGCTTTGCTCATTAAAAGGGGGAAAAACACACCAAGTTTCTGCTTCAAACCCATCCCTTAGCCACACCAACTGGAAATGTTACCTTCAAACCTGCACCGTGCCTTGAGGACTCTGACACTGTGTGAGGGAAAGAAGTGAATGAGGGATTTAGTGCCACTCTGGCCACAGAGAGGACACTCACGCAAGAGAAGAGTTCACTGCCTCAGCAGGCTGGCTGAAGGCTCCTGAAGGGGTTATAACCTCTTTGGGGGTTGCCAAAGCCTGCGCTATGGCCTCTCCACCCTGGACATCCCAAAGCCTCTCCCTGGGCCTCCAAGATCTGTTTCCAAACCAGCCGAGACCTGACTGCACCTACAGACACACCAGAGCCTGCAGCACCTGACAGGCTGTTTTGGGGCTTCCCCTAGCTCCAGACCCAGAGCAAAGGGCTCAGCTTTTCCAGCAGAGTCCCAGAGAGTCTAGGGGGACCGCAGAAGCAATGCAGAGATGGAGGCAGCATTTCACACCTCCCAGCACGGAGCTCCCAGGAATGCCAGAGCTGGGAAGCCGTCTGGTTGCCCTGAAACCTGCTTATCACTTGAGTCACCCTGTTCCTATTCCCGGGGGCGTGAGGAGGGGCAGGGGAAGCAGCTTCCTGTGCAGGCTCTTTCCAATTCTTAACATCTCAGGGGACACCAACCCCTCCCTCCATACAGTTAGGATGACAAAGAGATTCCAGAGAGGTCCCGAATGGTGAAGAGACCCACATAATCACAAACACAATTTTCCTATGACATGGAGAACCAAGCATTTGAAATCTCTCCAAAGAAATGAAAATGACCTTATCAAAGAGTAGCAATAAAACCCACCTTCCCTTAATTGATCACTTTTCTTAAATTTCTTCAGCTCAGTAAAAAACAGTTCCAATAACTTTGCCCTGAATCTCCTGTACTTAGTGTTTAAGGCCACTCATCCTGCCTAGACCCTTTCCAAATATAGTCCATATACATGTGAGATTATGCTTTGCAAGCTCCCTCTCAAAGCCTAGACTGATAATGATCTGAAATGTGTCTCCCCCAAAACCATACATTGGAGCCCAACCCCCCACTGGATGCTTTTGGGAGGTGGGGTCTATGATAGGTGAGTAAGCTTAGATGTCAGGAGGCTGGGTCCAGAAGAAGATTAGCGCCCCAATAAAATGAGGAGGTAGAAGATGAGGGGTAGAGTGTTCCCCTCCCACATGTGATCACATGAGAAGGGGACTGGGAACCTGGGAGAGGTCTCACCAAAACACAGTCGTGCCAGCACCCTGATCCTGGATTTCTAGCCTCCAGAACCGGGAGAATCAACATCTGTTATCCAGGACCCCCATCCATGGTGAGACTCACAGGGTCACAGAGGTCTGTTGAGGGGTCTCCTATGTCGCCCATCCTTCTTCTCCAGTTGATGCCTCTGACACCTTACTGTGCGCACTTCCAGGGGCTTCAGAGCCAGTCCCCCGATTCAGGGAGAGCCTGTGTAAATGCTTCGGGAATGTTCATTTCTAAATTCAGCCCTGTGCCCTTATGGTGCCTCCAGAAAACCTGGCTATCCCGTCCACCCTCCACGGAGCCACTAAAGGACAGACCGTTGGCAGGCCAGCTAAGTTCTCCTGACTTCCATTCTGTGTGACATCCTGGAAAAACACACACAGCAGATGACAGTTAGATACAGCCCTCCACATCGAAGCAAAAAGCAGAGATAGTAGAGTTGACCCTTGAACAGCACAAACTGGAACTGCAAGTTTCCTCTTCCAGTTGGATTTTCTTGTAAACAGACAATACAAACTCACAAACCCAGAAATACAGTAGAGTATATTTGTGCATTTTCTCTTCCTGATGGTTTTCTTAACATTTTCCCCTCCTTCACTGACCTCACCGTAAGAACACAGTATATAATACACATACAAAACATGTTCTCATCCACCAGTTGTTATCCGTAAGATCCACTCAGCAGCAGGATAGGAGTTAAGTTTGGGGGAGATCACGAATGACCATCTGTGCTCAGAGTTGGCATCCCTAGCCCCCACATTGTTCAAGGCTCAACTCTACGTCACCCCAAGAAGAAGAGGTAATTAAAATTTGGCTGCTAACATCAATTTATTAATTCCATTAAATTGAGGGATAAGAGCCCCTGAAAGTTTCTCGAGGTGTTGCTCTCTGCCAGCATTGACCACAGGGCCCTGCCAATGGGGTTTATGGGGAAGCCCTGAGATTTGACCCCATCAAGATCCATGAACTGGAAGACACCCTGTCTCCCCCCTTTGGGGTCTGAGAGCAGGCTCTCTCACACCACACCTCTCCCAGGCAAGTTCCGCTGTCCCCATGTCCCCTCAGCCCTTGAGCCAAGGTTGGGACTGGGCCTTCAAAGGACTCCAGACTGTCACCCTGGGCCCGATGTCAGCGCTGCTCCTGGACTATGCATCACACAGGTGGCCACATCCCTTCTTATTTTAGGAAAACACATGCCAGTTCCCTGATGCCAGTCTTGAAGCCCTTTGCAACCCTGAAAGTGTTCAAAACCCCCGACAACCGCTTGTTTCAGCTCCATTATCCCACATTCCTCCAAGGATTCTGATGGAGGTATTCGGGGATGAGATCTGGGCATTTCTGAACTTCTGTGGGTGATACAAAAGTAAGCAGATGTGAGAACAAAAACAGCAAAGAGTTGAATTTAGCTCAGACTTAAACTTAGTAATTAATTGAATGCAATACTGTGTGATGAGTCCCTGGAGAGAAAGGCATACACCCAAGGATGGACAAGTCAGGAGAAGCAGTCATCTCGGCTACATGGGAACACCTCTAAGACAGGGTTTCCTCATTCCCCTTCCCCAAAGCACCACCTTCTCCTGCATCCTCGGCACCCCCAGTCTTGCCGGGAGACCTTCCCACCTCATGATCCTCCAGCCCCCACAGCCACTGTCAAGTGTCCCCAGGCTGGCACCGGAGGACTTCAGCAGCGTTCACCCCTCCCCCACAGGGGCCACAAGGGCCCACAGGCCCAGCAGCAGGCACTGTCCCCACGCAGGGTGACAGGAGCTGATGAGGATGTCAGACCTTTCCTCAGAGCCACTCAGCTGCAGGCATGCTGGGCAAGGCGCTGGGGTTCCCAGGCTTCCAGGTGCACATGTAAGGCGCAGGCTTCCAGGTGCACATGTAAGGCGCAGGCTTCCAGGTGCACATGTAAGGGGACAATGGGCTCCCTCAAACCTCCGTGCCTTCATTGCCCTGAATTTTCCTTTTAACATCTGTACTTTGAAGGATCTCAGATTTGGAGAAGAGTTGCAAAAGTACGCGAGTGAGCAGATCCCTTCAGCAGGCTCCTCCTGGTGAATATGAACCACCTTGGTTTTATCCCTCTTTCGCATTCCTTCCCTTCTCACCCACCCATCCCCTGCCCTTTGAGCCTAAATACTGTATATTTATTTTTAAATCCGGGGCATTCCATTGCATAACTGATGTAGTTTTAGAGTCGAAGGATTTGAGAGCGGAGCGAGGTCCTGGGGGGGGGGGGGGGACAGCTCTTTCTGCCCGCTTGTGTCTGTGCAAGTGTCCTATGCTTCGTTGACCCCTTTCCTAATAAACCTGTTCTTTACAACTGAGTGTCTGTCTCGTGGAGAAACCTGGCACGTGCCGCCGAAGGGAGCTCTGGTGAAACCTTTCCCAGAGTGAACCCAAGGACCCCGCTCCGCTCTCAAGTCCTTCGACTCTAAAACTACATCATAACCATTGTACAATTTAAAAATCTGAAAATTATGTGGATGCAATACTAGAGCTCAATGTGCAGGACTCTCTCAGACATTGCCTGTCGCTTCAGCAAAGCCCTTTCCAGAAAGTGCAGCTCTGACCCGAAGGACACCCAGCGGCCCCCTGGGGTTCCTTAGGCCCTGAACACATTCTCAGAACTCCTCTGCCTTTGGGTGACTTGAGAAAAAGGCGGGTTCCTAGACTGCCCCTGGCATGGGCTTGGCCTCATTTCCTTCCAGTTAGACTAAGCTCTGGCATTTTGGCAGGAAGATTCCACAAGTGAGGCAGGAGTGCAGACCCAAGGACCCCAGATCCAGACCCCCTCAAGAAGTGAGTACCCCCTTATGCTGGTGGCACCTTAGCAAGCCTCTCACGTGGCTCTGACTTCAGCGTGCACTCTCTGGCTGCACCCCGTGGGCACACCGAGAACTTCCATCCCGATAGATACTACGAGTCACGTGAGGAAATGGCCAGCCGGGAGGCACTGGGCATCCAGACAGTGCGCCCCCCAACAGCAGGCTGCCTCCCCCAGGGCCCTCTAGTAGCTTCTTGGCTGGGAAGCACATTTAATCAGCCCCGTGCATGAATTAACATCCACACCTGCAAAGGCTTCCCAGAGGGCCCCCTGGGCTGCACCGGTGGACTTAGGGGTGCGGGTGTCCTGGAGATGGGCGCTGTGGGGCTGCAGTTCCGCACCCACCCGGCAGTGGCCCGTGATTGTTATGTAAACACAGAGCCCTCCGCGCCCGCCGGGGTGGCTCCCATCTGCTCCCGGCACACTTCTAGCCTGCCGTCCTCTCCTAGCAGTAATCGTTCTCCATCCTCTTAGGTGAAAACTTGGAAAATGTAAGGGCTCTCAATCTCCTTTTCATTTGCAAACGAGCCATTTCAGCTAAGCGTGGCTCCCTATTCTTCTCCGCATTTGTGTTTGTGAAAAGACCCGTCTCAAATTTCTGGAGCCGGAACAGCTGCTGTCAGCCCTCTTTTCACCCAGCCTGCTCCCCAGCCTGGGGGCCCCCTCCCCCTCCTAGGCCCTTTTGTCTCCCTCAGAGCCAACCCCCCCCCCTTTGACCCCTGGCCAACTCGAGTCTCCTCCTTTGTCAGCATCCCCAGACAAGTTTCACCCTAAATCAAGCATTGTTTGGGCTCCCGAGGCCAGCACGTGCCCATATCCCCTAATCTTTTAATTTCACCCCAGGAAAAAGCAGCTGTTAGTGATACACAGCTGTCGCAGGCCGGCTGCTGACTCCCAGAACAATGAAGGAGGAGGGGGCCCACAGCCAGCAGTAGTATGTACATCTCCCCCTCTTTCTCCTTAGGGGTGGTTTTCTCCCTTTTTTGCAACAGTTGGCAGCACGTGCTGTGAAATGCTGTCCCACTGGAAAAGCCCCCTCCCATCTCTGTCTTTATCTAAACCCTTTCACTGCCGAGTATTCTCTGCTTTGCAGAGAACCAAACCTTCCCTTTCAGAGATCCCCGTTGTGTGTCATTATCCCTTTGCTGCAAATTGATCATGTGATAAATTACAGGGTCCCAGACGGGCAGATGGGCTGCAGGCTCACGGTGATGCCCAACACGCGCATCTTGGGATGCTGCTTAGTTGCATTAATAATTTTAGGGAGTCACTAGAATAGGTCTGATGTGGGGCAAGGGTTGCCCCATGCGTGCAGGACCAGAGGACAAGAGGGTCTCCTGGAAATACCACTGAAACCAACAGACTGGCCCAGCTCGCCAAATGGGGAAGCTCCGTAAGACATTTCTGGGTCACCTTGTCTTTGCACACCTGATTTTCTGGAAGTCTTTCTCTGAGCACACCTGCACACCAGCAGCCAGAGGTGCAGAGGAACGAGGACTCAGGACACTAGTGGTCCTGAGCTCCCAGGCCACCCCCAGGTCTCGGTGCCACCTTTGAAAGCAGGCGTGGGAGAGACTCTCTGCAGAGCAGTTTCCCTCTGGACTTCCTTTGAGGATGGAAATATTCTGTCTGCAGGGTCTAAGGTAGCGATTGAGTGCTGAGAAACTAATTTTTATTTTATTTCAATGAACTAACATTTAAATCGCCACGTGTGGGCAATGGCTACTGCATTAGTGTGCATATTTCTAAACCACGGCTCTCAAATTGGCATCTCAGGGGAAACAGAGAATACAGGTCCTGGGCCCCAATTCCCAAGCTTCTGAGGGACCTAAGTACAGGGCTCTTTGGATCTTCCCAGGGGTCTCGAGGAGGAACAAAGTCGAGGATCCCTGCCTTAGAGGATCTTGCAGCCCTGATTTGGGCTCTGCAGAGATGGACTGTGTGCTTAATTTATCCAGAAACAGAGCTGTCTAAAATGCAGAGGATTCTGGAAATAATTACTCAGCTTGGAGGGTCCAGCAGCACCACATCCCTTCCCCCAGGCCCCAACTTTGTTCCTTCTCCGTCTGCCACTCAGGGTTTCAGAGCTGCCCAGCTCCAGAATTACCAACAAAACAACTGTCAGTGCACAGCAGGCTCCCAGAGGTGACTGAGCACCGCACCCGGGGGTGGGCCCCTCTCCACCCATGTACTCACCTGGTGGGTAATTGAAAGACTCTGCAGAAACTCGACCCAGGCCCGAGCATATGGCGAGCTGCACACCTGCCCTGCCAGCACCTGCTGGGCCTCCCAGGAGCATGGGGCGGCTGGCTCTGATGCCCTGGGCCACGGGCAAGCGTCCGACTCATTTGCATGCTCACACAGCCACGTGCCTGGACTACAGCGCTCTGACATGGCATGTCACTGCTTTAAAGATCAGCAAATCTGGAGAAAGCTGTGCTCTCAGACAACAAAGCCTGTAGCCATCTGGACGCGTGCTCAGGGCTGGGGAGGGGGGCACACACATGTGCTCACACACGTACCAGGGGAGCTGCCGCTCTCCATAGTTTGTATATCCAGGTTAGGAACTTGCAGGGGTCAGGACTGGACTATGTTAAGGACAGTGGCTGCAAATCAGCATCCTGACCTGGGATTTGCAGCCCCCTCCTACAGAGGCCCAGGCCCCCTGGATAGGCAGAGCTCAGTCAACTTTTCTGTAAGTCGGGGCCCATCCCAGGAGTTTCTGTTCTGTGACATCTCCTTTCCTGCAAAAGAACTCCTCTCTTTGGGATTATTCTCTATAATTAAGCAAAAGGGACAAGGGCCTTGCTCACGATGGCCACATTGTACACCATGGCTAAGCATTCAAACTACTAATGAAGGACAGCCTTCTCTTTCTGCCAGATGAGATCTTTGATTCCCTCTCTTGCCCCTTTAACCCCTTGACTGCACAAGCAAATACTAACAGTCCAAGTGGACAAGGCCAACGTCCACGACTTGTTCCCTGCAGAATCTGGCCCTCAACCCAGAAGAGTCACACAGCCTTAAGGTGCTTATGTCCACCAGCCACCGCGGCCTTGCTGCCGCTCCTCTTGGAGGTGACAGGGAACTCCATGGAGAACCGAGGGCCCAGCCTCCACCCCACCTCGGGCACCCAAGCCATCTGTCGCAGGCTTGGGGACAGACATAGGCTTTATTGAGTCAGGGCTTGAAAAGACATAGAAGAAAGGCCATGTGGCAACCCGGCCAGGTCTCAAGAAAAGGGGAGGGACCCTGTAAAATATTGTGACACTTGAGGCTGGTCTAACAGCCACAGTGAAGGCCAGGAGGGGTGACCTGCCTCCCTTAGCACCGGCCCAAATTCCAGTCCTTCGAGTTGGAGAGATTGAGGCTTTTCAGCACAGTCTCCAGCAGAGGAGGAAAGGTAACAGGCAGTCATATTGTAAGGCCATTAGCAAAGAACAATGGGAAGCTGACAGAGTAATCCCATGAATAGAAGAATGAGAGTTGGCTTGTGCCAGAAGCAGCAGAGTGAGCTCATTATCCCAGACAGCAGATGGAGGGTGGCCTGGTTGCCAGGCAGAACTCGGGACTGCTGGTCAGGAGAGGAAGGAGCTGACCGTGGACGCCTCGGACCCCTCCAATCATCAGTCGCTGCCCTCCTCCCAAACCACTAGGCGTGAAGGAGAAAGCTGTGCTCCTGCAGAACTGGTTTCAGGGCAGCTCACGGCAGCCCCTTGCCCATCCCAGGAAACTGCTTGATCCTGGGCATCTCTATGCAGTTCAGAACCACAGAGCCCGAATAGTCCGGCCTCCCCAGTACTGGGCACTGTGACCAAGGTCAGGACGTGCCCAGAGAAGTGCACGCACTTCATCCTTTTGTCCTAAGAATCATCTTAAACTGCACAGAGCTATTTCAAACCAACCCAGTGCTTTTTATTTGCACATGGAGAATGATCCTGCTGAGACCCATCAGGAAATGCTGGCCAAGGGGTATGACCCAGGAACTATGACGAGAGGGAGCACTAACAACTGACCTGTAAAAGAGACATGAATGAACAGGAGAGCTGGGCAACCAGGGTGAGCATACTGGGCTGAGCATACTGGGGTGAGCTCACTGCAGGTGAGCACATTGAGAATAAGCACACGGGGGATGAGCTCACTGGAAAGAGCACAATGGGGATGTTCCCCCAATCTCAGTTCCTCCTTTTTGTCCACTGTTGTTAAATATCTATTGGAATCATGTTTCTTAGAATTACAGTGGTTGTGTTTGCAAGAGTGAGTTTCCATTCTTGTTGGCCAAAATTATCCCAGGCCTGTAGTCTGTGCTCTGCTAAGCCAAAATCCTATCAGGGCTGCCTTTGCACTTCTGCTCCTGAGCAGGCAAGACTGCAGCCTTGGCTGCTGCATTTCCTTCCACAATCTTTGCTGGCAAAACAGTATTTCAAGAGTGTATTTGCAAACTTTTCAAGTCAATTCAGCCTACTGCATAGACGGTGTCCTGCCAAAAGAATGTATATGGAATCAACAGTTCTTCTAGATGGTGGCTAACAACCATAACTTTGTTTTTACAAGTTTCCTTACAAGTCATTCATTCAATAAAATGTGCCACATGTGCATACTACGATCCACCCACAAATGTTCAGGGGCAGCTTCAGGACAAATATTCATGCAACGCTGGAAACAGCCTGTCACCTCTCTGGATGGCACAGTCCCTGTGGAGTTTGTCTGTGTCCTGTGGCTCCAGCCAGAACCTGCCTGAATTCTGCAGCAACATCTACCCATCAAATTCTGCCCTACATGGTTTTGTCCCATTTCCCCTTCTTAACAGTATTAAAGTAGTACAAATTCTTTGAAGACAAATTCAACAGCCATGAAAAATTTTTTAAAAATCAATCTCTTGAAGAGAATAAGACGTTCCCAGTTAAGAAGGATTCTCTTTTCAATTACAGTTGACCTTGAACAACAAGGAGGTTAGGGACACTACCTCTGCAGTCAAATATCCACTTATCACTTCTGACTCCACCCAAAAGTAACTGATAATATCCTGCAGTTGGCCTTATTGCTGAAGCCTTATTGATAGCATCATCAATTTACACATATTTTATGTATTATATATTGTATTCTTACAGTAACATTAACAATGCAAAAAAAAAGTGTTATTAAGAAGGTCATAGGAAAGAGAAAATACTTGTGTGGCATTTTCCTGCATTTATTGTTACTACACTTTTATGTCACTTATTTACAAGAACTTCTGTGTGTGAGTGAAATATGCAGTTCAAGGGTCAGCCGTATTTGTGTTAGTTTCCTAGTGTCGCTATAAGAAAGTGCCACATTCTGGATGGCTTCAATGAGATTTTTGTATCAACATCCTGGATGCTAGAAGTCTGAGATCAAAGTGTCAGCAAGGTCCTGGACTAGAAGGGCGGTTCCTTCTGAGGCCATGAGGGAGACCCACTTCACTCTGGTGGTGCCTCGCGATCCTGGCATCCTGGGCTTGGGGAGGCATCATTCCCTCTCTGCCTTCATCTTCTCACATGGCATCTGCTTCTCTGTATGTCTCCAATTTTCTTCTTTTTCATAAAAACACCAGTCATGCTAAATTGGGGCCCAACTATCTAAGAACCACATTTTAATAAGATTGCTTCTTTAAAGACCCAGTTTCCAGCTAAGGAAAGATTCTAGGAACAGGTATCAGATATCACACAAGAAATAGGAGATAGGGACATAAGACAGCCCTTTTCTTATGTCAGTTTCCTCCTGTGACTGTGTCTAGAAATGGACTTATAGTCCTCTCCCAGCCACACTTCCTGTCTCTCCACAAATCTCCTTGGATTTCCATGGTACCCAAGCTTCCTCCTACCAAAGGCCTGCAGTTATATCACAGACCCACCATGTCTCCGTCATCACCACACCACTACACTCATCAGCACCATCAGTGCCACCACCATCGCTACCAGCATCACCATCACCATTAGCACCATCATTATCACCGCCAGCAATAACATTAGCACCATTATCACCTCTAACCTTTAGACTGACAACCTCCTATGTGCCATTTTAAGTGCTTTATCTAAGTTAGCTTACTTAATCTTCCTTACCACTTTCCAATGCACATGCTATTATTATCGGCACTTTACAGGTGAGGAATCTGAAATTCAGAGGGTACATTGACTTGTTTAAGATCACACAAGGAGGACATGGGAAGATTTGAACCAAAGCAGTCACACTCTGGGATCTATACGCTTAAGGGATAATCAGTTGGACATTGTTTGCAACAACAAAGCCAAGAAAGTATTAGTAATTTCTATAGTGGAATACAATGCAGCCATGAAAATGATTGACCAACATGTGTTTGCCTCAATGTTCATGAGTCTCATGAGCAGAAAAAAGCAAACCACAGAACGTAAACAGTATGATTTTGTTTGTTAAAGTTAAAAAATACAAAATTTAGCAACATATTGCTTAACAACAAGTTTATATACAGTAAAACTTTAAAGAAGACAAGATACGTCCCAGAATTCAGGTTAGCGGTTACAAGCTTTACAATGGGAGAATGATGTATTAAGTTCCAATGTTAATCTGGGTAGGAGCTACATGTATATATCTTGGTTATTGGTCTTTCAAATGTACGTATAAGCTATCTGCACTCTTTTGTACCAATAGTGTATTTCAAAATTATTTTAAGAGAATTTATTTTAATCTTCAACTAGAAAAAAAATCAAGTAAAATTGATCAAGACTTTCTAAACTTTTGATTCCAGTCAGTAAATCTTTCCTGGAGCCACCCACCATCAAAATAATTCTCAAATCTGGAGTTTTTTCTGCACATCTGGACCCTGAGATGACTTTTGACTTCAGCCACCTCTTTCAATGTTTTTACCTTTAAGTATATTAACTTACAGCTAATTCTAGAATGTGACTATCTGAGGGGATGGGATACCCAGCTTTAAATTAATCAGCCTTGGGCAGCCCCAAGACCTGGGCACCCCTTCCACTGGGGTTGTGGTCAGCAATGCCTCTGCTCAGAGAACCTCCCCCCCCAACCTGCCCAGCCATACAGGACAGGGGGCGTTGTCATGGGTGAGTATCTCTGTTGAGAGCACGCAGCTCTTCCCCAGCCCAGCCTGGCAGAGGACAGCCTCCCCTTCTCTGATGCCCTAGTCATCTACCAAGAGCCGTGGTCCAGACTGTGCCAAAAGGGGAAAGCAAAATCTAGGGAAGGCTGGGGGTGCGGGGAGTGACAAATGAGCCACCCCCTCCTGGCCCCAGACACTGCTCCCAATCATATGTGTCTTTAAAACTTGGTGCCTTCCGGGTCCCAAAGCTGACACTTGGGTGGGCGGTGTTGTCACAGAATGTGACAGACTTGCCTCTGACCAATGACCAATGCCCTCTGCAGACCTCACAGATGCGCTTCCCCTCCCCCACCCTGGCTCTGGATCAGCCACAGG